>PVKV010004431.1:16307-128367 GCA_004027835.1 Alouatta palliata
GGAGGCCGAGGCGGGTGGATCACGAGGTCAAGAGATCGAGACCATCCTGGTCAACATGGTGAAACCCCGTCTCTACTAAAAATACAAAAATTAGCTGGGCATGGTGGCACGTGCCTGTAGTCCCAGCTACTCGGGAGGCTGAGGCAGGAGAATTGCTTGAACCCAGGAGGCGGAGATTGCGGTGAGCCGAGATCGCGCCGTTGCACTCCAGCCTGGGCAACAAGAGCGAAACTCCGTCTCAAAAAAAAAAAAAAAAGAGAAGTGAGGCTGGAGATGACACAGGAGACAGATGAAGTGCATTTGCTGGAGGTAAGTCAGTCCCACAATTAGATTCCTTAGCTCTGAGACCTGTGACCCACTGGCACTCACGGAGGCCTGGACTCTGCTGGCCCCATCCTGGGAAGCACAAAGTCCCCCTTTCCCACTGAAAATGTCACCGGTGCTGTTTGCTTCATGCAGACAGGAAAAGCACTGCAGGGGGACAGGGTTTCAGACCAGGAAGCCTTGGCTGGTCTTTTAACAGATGCTACCTCCTTCTAACCCAGGCCTTGCAGCTGGGACGGCCACACCCGTTATAAAACAGCCCCTCTTGGCTACATGGATCCAGGGAAAGATTGAGGTCGAAACAGGGGTGTGGCCTGGTCTAGGCTGTCTTCAGCCTGGACCTCCTTGTCCTCACCTGCAAAGTGATAACAACAGCAGACGCTTACTGAACGCTTGCTCTGCACCAGTGACTGTGACCAGCTCCTGCCTGTCTATTACCTCACTCATGAAATCTTCGCAGTCCCCCAGGAGGTGCATGCCGCTAGTATCCCCATTTTACAGGAGAAAGAACTGTAGTGCAGAGAGGTCAAGCTACCTGCTCAGGGTTACACAGCTTGTAAGTGGCCTTGCTGAGTTTTGAACCCACTTGGTCTGCTTCCTGTACTCTCTGCCTTCTGGCTTCTGTGCAGAAATCCCTTCCAACTTGACCTTTGTGATTTTGAGGCTGCTTGGACCTCCCGTCCTTACCCTGTGTGGTTCTTCATGTCTCAGGGGCTCCCGCCGCAGCTGGAGGTGGCCCCGGACCCCATGGCTGGGCTGCCATGGAAGGCCACAGGGTTGTCCTGCCCTGCCTTGGCAGTCACTGGGTGGCAGCTCAGCTCTGTTGTGTTGTCTCTGGCCTCATTATTATTATTACTTCTTTCTAGCATGCTGCTAAAAGCTTCCTGCAGAGAGCACACAACCCAGCTCTTTAAAATTTAAAGGGCTTTACTTAAACATTGTTATTTCCCTGGGAAAGGAGACAGAAGAGCATATGTGATGGTTATATTTAGTGCGGCGTGTGGGTCTGAGCAGATGAGCGTGGCACTTGGTGGGTGTGCAAGTGACCAGGGAGATGTCATCCATGGCGATGGGGCCGGGGCAAGGGTGCTTGAGGGGAGGATGTGCAGCCAGAGTCCCCTCCCTCTCCTTCCTCAGAAAGTGTGGCCTCAGAGAGAACCTACTGTGCAGTGGTCTAGGAAGAAAAGGAGGCTGGTTGCCATCTGAGGGACTTGCTGGAGAGACATAAAACTGGACAGAAGGCCCTGTCCTCCTGCCACACAGGCTGTCAGCACTGAAGACACAGCACTCCTAGCTGCCTCAGGGCCTTTGCACATGTGGTTCGGACTCTGCTGGAACCCAACTTCTTCTTTGGACTGCATCTTTGTCATGATTCAGATCTCATCTGGGACAACATTCAGTCATTCAACACATATATTCTGTGCACCTGTGTTCACAACATAGAGACCAGTTGTGACTCCTCTTCATGCCCTCACACCAGGCACAGGTCCTGGTGCAGAGCGGCCATCAGTACGTGTTTAGGGAACTGAACAAGGACTGCGCAGATGCTCTGGGATCTGGAGGAAGGATACGGTTACCTCATTGGAAATTTACAGCAGAGGCATTATGAACTCTGCATGAGCTGATTAAGGCTGGCAGAGCCATAGCTGCTCAGGGAAGGAAGGGAGAGTTCACTTCCTCTCTCCTTTAGCGCACCTCTTCATTCATTTAACTCATGTTTATTGGACACCTGCTATGCTCCAGATAGCGTGCTGGGCACTGGCAACACAGTGGTGAACAGGCCAAAGATAAACCTTCCCTCCGGGAGCTTACCTTCTAGAATGTACAGCTAGCCAGCTAACACATGCACAAACAGATAACGTAAGGAATTAGCAACTGCTATGAAGAAGAATAAGACTTGGAGGAGCAACGGTGAAGTGTGGAGGTTCAGTATTGGGGAGGGGCCCTGTTGATCCAACGTCTATATTCCAGACCCTGTGCAGGCCTTGGGGCTGCAAACAAGTAAAGAAACATAATCACCGACTACAGGAAATGTTCAGGAGAAAGGAGGAAGCCAGGATAACCCAGTTGCTAGTGACCAGGGGAGGGGCTTGCTGTCAGGGAAGACTTCAGAGAGGTTCTGAGAGCCAAGCGGGGCTTTGAAGGATGGGAGGCCATAGGCAGGTCTTCGCCAGCCTTTGGTTTTCAAACTGTGCTCCTTGGAACCCCAATTTCCCATAGAGGTGCCCCAGGGTGAGAATGTGGCTTGAGAGGGTGGTTGAGTGGGTTCTCGTGCCTCAATCTGCTTTGCCTGTTTCACAGACGGGGCTTCAGCTCTAGCTTCACTTTGAATGAAAATAAAATAGCCAGGAAAGGAATCTGAAAATGAGTGGGCTGGATGATGGGGAGGAAGTGCAGACCATCTGGGCTGGAGGAGGTTCTGGAGATTTTCTGCTTCCACCCTCCTTTCCTCCATATGTGGGGAAACTGAGGCTCAGAGAGGTCTTCGGGTTGTCCCAGGTCATCAGCAAGAGGGGGCCAGATCTGGGATAAATGCCTCTGACTTCCGCCTCTTTCCAAGCTGGAAGGGTGGCCCCTGAGAAAGCCCCCCTTGACCCTGACCCTGAACCGAGGCTGGCAGCTGCTGTTGAGGATCCTGACTGTGGCAGTGCCCACCTATTGTGGCTCCCCCGCCCCCAGCCCAGCTGTGGGACACCCCCTCTAAATCCCTCACCTCTGCCAGGCTGACTGGCCTGCCCTGCCCTCATGGGAGCCCTGAATTAAACGAAATATTTTATGATCCCACGCTTCGTTATGTTTTATTAAAAGCGCTGGTGCTGGCTTCCGCTGCCACAGCTGCCGGGCCCAGTCCTGAGGCTTCCTTCCCCCCACACCCCCTCTGGAGCCGACAGCTGCCACCCATCCCCCACCGCTCCCTCCAGGAACAGCCAGGGTGTCAGGTGTTGATGAGATGAAGGGAAATCCTGCAGGTGGGGACAGATTGGGGAATTTGGAATGATAATCCTGCCTGGTGTTCGCACGCCCCATCAGATGCCCTTCACCTTGCATTTCTGACCCTCCCCACGTACCCCATGCAAATACAAGATCTGGCTGCTGTCCCTTCCCAGGCTGGTCATGTTCCATCTACCAGTGACCACATGGCATGCCTTGCTCTCAGCTGAGCCACTGGCTAGCTGAGTCATCTTGGACAGGGCACATGACTACTCTGAGACTCAGTTTCTTATCTGCAAAATGGGGGTTGGGCGGCTCGGGCAAGAGCTTTGGCCCCATGGGTTGACATTCTGGTGAATGAGATAGGAAAAAACATGCAGATAAATAACCTACTTCTGGTTGTGGACCTATCTGAGGGGAATACAGCAGGGCTGTGGATAGTGAGGGACCCTGGGGGCAGAGCAGCTTCTCTAGATTGGGTGGTCAAGGAAGGCTTCTTGGAGGAGGTGCCTTATGAGCTGTCAGTTTTGATTTGGGAGCCATGAGGAAAAGAGTCCTGGCATCTAGATATTTCTGGTGGAGAAGCAGCCCTCCCCTTCTCCTGCCTGGACGGTGCTGTGTGGTATCAGGGGGTCACATGGAGAAATTAGGGTGGGGCCTCCTTGAGTCTGAATGGGAGCTGGGCCACCGGCTAGATGGGTCATCTTGGATAGGGCACATGACCACTCTGAGCCTCAGTTCCTCATCTGCAAAATGGGGGTTGGCTGGGCACAGTGGCCCTTCCCTATAAACCCAGCACTTTGGGAAGCCGAGCTGGACAGATTGCTTGAACCCAGGAGTTCAAGACCAGCCTGGGAAACATGGTGAAACCTCGTCTCTACCAAACAAACAAAGAATAAAATTAGCTGGGCATGGTAGCACACTCCTGTAGTCCCAGCTATTCGAGAGGCTGAGGTGCGAGGATCACTTGAGTCTGGGAAGTTGAGGCTGCAGTGAGCCACAATCATACCACTGCACTCCAGCCTGGGTGACAGAGCGAGATCCTGTCTCTTACAAACAAATGGGGGTGAAGATGTACATCTTTGCCCAAAGCATCTGACACCTATAGTTATTTAATTCACAATGGGCTTCCTCCCTAAGGGAGAGAGGGCATTTAATCAGGTCTTCATTCAAGAGAAGAGATTAGTGACACTCTTGGATATTATTATTATTATTGTTATTGGTAGCTAATACTAATGGAGAAGTTATTACTCCTTTATCAAATATTTACAGATCTCCCAATGTGTGCCAGGAGGTGATGCTGAACTGAAGGCAAGAACTTTGGCGGCATGAGTTGACATTCTGGTGGATGAGACAGGAATCAATATATGGATAAATAACCTACCTCTGGCTGTGAACCTCTGTGAGGGGAGTAAAGAAGGGCTGGGGGCTAGTGAGGGACCCTGGGGGCAGAGCAGCTTCTCTAGATTGGGTGGTCAAGGAAGCCTTCTGGGAGGTGGTGCCTTATGAGATGAATAGGGAAGAAAATAGCAGGAAAAGGCTGGCTCGGCCCTGGTGTTGGCATTTCCCAGCCAGGGTGTATGTTTGTAGCTGATTCCTTCCCCGGACAGGGCCTTCTCTGGATGCTGACCCCATTGCTGGGAATCTGTCACTGGCAATTCTCTGACACCAAGTGATGCAAGCTCAGCTGGCCCATGGCGGTGTCTCCTTCCGCCCTGGGGAGACCTGAGGAAAAAGCATTCCAGGCCCCAAGGAACCACATTCTAGACCTGTTCTCTTTCGACTCTTGCAGAACTCCACGCAGTGGGTCCTACTGCACGCTCCATTTTGCAGATGAGGAGACTGAGACTCAGAGATGAAACTCTCAGAGTTGGTCTGTGGAGGAGCTGGGATTTGAACTAAGGTCTGGCGCATTGCTGCCCAGTTTGCCATTGCCTCTTGCTCGTTCGCCATGTGTGTCTGTCAGGTGGGAGGACGATGGAGGGAAAAAGCCCACCCCTCACTTCCTCTTATTTCACCTTGAACCCCAGGATGCCTCTGGACGGGGTTGGAGCCTCCAGTGCTTGGGTGAGTGGGCTGGGTGGCCTGGAGCCCACAGCGTATTGATGGCGCTCAAAGCTGGCAGGCGTTGGGAGGCAGAAAGGTATTAATTAGCAGTTACTCCCTGGCAGTGCGGAGATGGATAGAGATTAAGGTGGCGGTCTGCGCATCCGTTTTGTAGCAGCTGAGAAGCAACAGTAAATCAGGGCTATGAATCGATGCTGTAAAAGGGAGATATGTTTTAATCTTATTAGCAGTATAGCGTCACGGGGAGCGAGGCAGGAGAATTCCTCACTCAAGGTGCCTGGGTCAGGAAAGGGGAGGGAGAGTAACAGGGGCTTCGACCATTTACTGGCGAATTTTACTCACATTGGGCAAAAGCAGGGGGCGGGAAAATGAGAGGTGGGAGAGGAGGTGAGAGGTGGGAGAGGAGGTGAGAGTTGGGAAAGGAGGGCTGTGTCAGCAGACGGGGACCCATCTAGTCTTCACCAGGGTGTCTGTCATGGATGCAGTCCTCCTATGCGCCCCTTCTAGCTCCTCCCCATGAATAAGGGCTCTGAGTTGAACATTGGTTCAACCACCCCACCTCGATGAGCCTCTGACTCTGTCACTGGCCCATTTGGGGTTATTGGCCTGGTCATGCCACCCATGGGCAAGACTCAGAGGCTGAGAAGGGGGTTGGTGGGTGGAGGCATAGGGGTCAGCACCCTGGGGAATAGTGAGCAGGGAGCCATCGTGGAAAGCAGCCTCAGCAGGTGCAGAGTCTCACATCGAGCGGCATGGCCTTCAGCCCTCCCAATGACTCCTCACAGTAGGCATCTTTTCCCCATGCACAGAAGATGCTGTGACTTGAATGTCCGTCCCCTCCAAAACTCATGTTGAAATGTAATTGCCATTGTAGCAATATTAAAAGGTGGGACCTTTAAGAGGTGATTAGGCCATGAGGGCTCCCACATTCATGGGTGGGAGGATTGGTGCTGTTATCAATGGGTGAGTCCAGTCCCTCTTGTCCTTCCATCTTCCAACATGGGATGACACAGCAGGAAGGTCCTTGTTAGATGCTGGCCTCTCCATCTTCCCAGCCTCCAGAGCCATGGGCCAGTATATTTCTTTTCATTATAAACTACCCATGTTGTGATATTTGGTTAAAGCAGCACAGAGCAGGCTAAGACAGAGGGAAGAGGCGTGGGAGGTAAACAGACTTGCTGAGTATCGCAGCACCAGGACTACCTCTGAGTGGTAAAAGCCCAGTGTCCTTTCTGTTGCAAGCACTGGACACCACCCCCCAACTCCACCCCACAAAAGCTGTGGCAAAGCCTATGAGATTTGGCCTTTGGGTATGACAAGGGGCTTAGAAGCGAGACACTCTTTTCTTCTCTTTCTCCCTTGCTTTAGTTCAACTCTTCACACCAGGATGGGAAGTTCCTGTGGGAAGAGGACTGGGAGGCAGAGGAAAAGATAGAAACAGAGCAGTCGAGAGGAACCATGAGCACCTGTCATTTCTGTTCCACTCAGAGCAAGGGGCTGGCTCTCTCTGGGCCTTGTTTTCCTTACCAGACCTCTGAGGGCTCTTCTATCTAGAACATTCTCTGATTCTGTTTCTGTCTCTTTTTAAACTATCAGTTACCTACTGTATCATTTGATCCTCTCAGTAGCCCCTGTGACATAAACATTCTTAGCCCCATTTTCAGGATAGGTAAACTGAGGAACTCAGAAAGGGTTAGTAACTCACCCAGGGTTACACAGCTAGTGAGTGTCAGAGCCTGGATTCAAACCCAGATCCGCCTGCTCCCAAGAACTCAGAAATCTTCATTACATAGCACACCTCCTTATCTAAATATCAGGAAATTCGTGGAGAAAAAGAAATGTTACCTGAGAAGAAAGGTGACTCCAGACCACTAGTGGAGAGCAGCAGCCCTTCTGCAGGGGTGCAATGGGACCTCCTGCCACTCACCCGCCTCTAGGATCTGTCCATGTCCAGTTGCCCCTGCTGGCCCCCCTGCTGTGATGGCTGAGCCAGCACTGGATGGGGGACCCAAGTGCCTCTCAGCTCTGGCAGCCTCGGGCTGGCTGATGGAAATGTCTTGGAGGTCTGCCCTGGCTGCTGAGGACAGAGCCAGGCCTGAGGGAGCCGGGTGTCTTGACATCCTCATTTCATCTATCCTGGGAGAAGAGAAAGGAGCTCCCTGTGGATTGAGAAAAACTCCTCCAGAAAGATGACCTCTGCTAGAGGGAAGGGGCGCAGTCTGGGGCTTCCTATCCCTGTGTGGGGAGGGGGACACCAGAGGCGGGTTTTTGTTTTTTTCTTCATGTGTCTCAGAAGCAGAAATCACACTGGTAGTCCAGAGATAAACTCCCAACCCTAGCTTCTGAACCCAGAGGTAGATGAAGACATCGCCCTTGCATCCCACACTGCGATTTTCTCATCTGTACCTCCAGCTAGGCGCACATTGTCATATAAAGTGAATGTATGAAGGATGTGGGAGTCAGGTTCAAATTCTGACCCACCACGTAAAAGCTCTGTGTGACTCTGGGCAAGTACTTCACATCTCTGATGTTTGTGACAATTGCCACATGTAATTGTTATTAAGAATCAAACGACACAGTGTTATCTCTTCGTTCATTTACAGAAAGGTGACTTATAACATTTAATTATATTAGCCTTAGTAGCACTTGCTGCTGTAACAAACCCCTAAATTTCACTGGCATAAGCTCGATAGAAGTTTATTTTCAGCTCACATCACAGTTCACTGAAGGTATCTATGTAGGCAGGTGGTTTTCTTCCATGTGGTGACTCAGGGATCCAGGCCTCCTTCTGTCTTGTGGCTCTTCTGTCTTCTGGGGCACATAGTCCTTTCCAGGCAGTGGCAGAGGAAAAGTAGAGGAGTGTCTTTTACTTCTTATAAGCCTGGAAGTGACACATCCCTTCTTCTTATGGTCTATGTGCAAATATCACTGGCCACACTTGCTGGGAAATGTATCAAGGTGATAGGGGTGGGGGTTGAGGGGTGGTTTACCTTCCAGAGACGACTCCATATAATGCCGAGGAGGAGAGACATGAATTTTTAGTAGCCAGCTGCTCTCTCTACTTCAATAAATACCTCATTTACTTGCCTGCTTTACCCTCTCTGTGACATCCATGAAGACAGTGTTTCTGTTTCTTATTGATCCCGGCTTATTAATTTCTGTAACCCCGGCACCTAACACTGTGCTGGACACAGAATATGTTTATCCAATATTTGGACAGGTGGATGGATGGATGGAATGATAGTAAACCAAATCACACTGACCCATGAGGAGGTCATAGCTATGACCCACAGATTTGACCTACAGATTTGCCCTGGATTTATGGTGAGCCCCATAGGCATAGGGTCCTGCCTGACTCATTGACTGTCAAATTCCCATCACTGAGCATGCGCAATGCAAAAACAGCCTTTCAGTGTTTATTGAATGGAAGCTTCACAGAAGACCTTTGGAAAGGTCAGTATTGGAACCTGGGCTGGGCCTTGGCAGCCACAGCCTGTAGGCAGAGGGATGGCCAAGATGACTGAGGAATGAGCTAACTCCCACACTGCAAAATCACTGCAGAGATTTGCCCCAGGAGGGCATTTAGGGTCCTAGCCACCTCTTGGGCTGTCAGAGAAGGAGGCAGAGAAGCCCGTTTTCTTTTCCCAGGTAAAGACTGGGAGGTGAAACCCTCACTTCCAGGGACCCACACCCAATCCACCTGTGCTCATGGGTCCCTTGGTGGGCAAGGAGGTGGGGACCACTGCGGGTGCAAAAGGGTCTGCAAACTTCTCCATGATGCCCTTAAAAGGTGTCCTGCCATCCCTTAAGCGTCTGGCAAGACTCCCAGCACTTCCCTGTTTTCTTCCACTGGGCGGGGTCTGGCCTATGGGGCAGAAACAGAGGCTCTAAGCAGCCTGGTGGAGGGAGTCGGGGAGGGAGGGGACGGAGACAGGGTTGAGTGTGTTTCTCTCTTGCCAGACCAGTGAGAATTTGGCTTTAAATTTTTAACCTAAATAGAGTTATATTCATTCTCTCTCCCTCTAGATGCAAAGCATTTTTTTGGAGCAATTAAGGAAAAGCATAAATCAGTCCGGTTTTAAAAGCTCAGGCTGACTTTGTGGCTGGCTAAAATTAGCGTCTCCATCAAGGAAGAGGGAGGGGGAAGGGAAAGCTGGATTTGGCTTCAAGACACCCATGCACTGAGGCTGGGGGTGAAGCCAGGCCTCTGGCCCTAGCCCCAGCTTGCCTGAGGCCCCAGAGCATGGGAGCCAGAACCTCAGCTCCATCTCGCCTCTGCTCAGCAGCACAGCCTTTCTGGTCTAACTGCGGAGCCAAGCCTTCCCTGATTCCCTGATTTGGAGGAAGATGGTGGTTTGCAGAGTGGCTGGGTCTGCACTTCACCTTCACTACACAGCCACTGTGTGGCCTGGGCCAGTCTCTTCACCTCTCTGAGCACCCCTGCCTCTGCATCTGACAAATGGGGCTACAATCTACTCCTGGTGGTGTTGTCCAGTGGGATCGTTGAGCAGATGTGCTTTGTGAATGGACAGGGGCTCCATGGTGCCACTTATGGGCAATCTACTGCCTCCTCCACCTGACTACACTGCCAGCTCCCACGCACCACCATCACCTCCAGCTCTTCCCCTTCCACCTGTCTGCCGGTGGCACAGAGCTCAGAATTCAAAATAACCACTTTTCCCTCCGTGACCCCTGACACGTCCTCAGGTCAAATCCTTCGCTACTGGGCCACAGCCGATCCCACTACTGGGCAGGAAACCCCTGGGAGAGCCTTGTTGGCTTGGTCACTGCAGGCAGATTGTAGAGGCTTGTGAATATTTCCTTGTGGATGAATAAATTCCTGATGACCACACGGGTCAGTCACTTCACTCCTTGGTTTCCTAAGCATCAAATGAGAATAATAGGAATATTTACTTTGCAGGGGAGAATTGAATGAGCTAAATCCCTTTTTAAAGAGATCGTTATCAGGTTTGAAATGTGCCAGGCTTTGGAGACAGCAGGGAGCAGCGTGGGGAGGTTCTACACCTTCAGGTAGCTACAAACCAGAGGAAGGTAATGTGTGTTTTAGCACCCGGGAGAGTGGCTGGTCAGTTACCCTTAGTAGAATCATGAGTGAGTGAGTGAGTGAAAGAATGAAAGGAAAACCGTTTTCTGTGACCCTCCTTAACCCTCTTCCGTGGCCTTCCAATCACCTGGGGAGATGGCATTTGTGCTGTTTAGAGGTCTGATGCTGTGCTCACCATCTCTGAATTTGAATCTCACTCTCTCTGAATTTTCTCCATCTGTAAGGGGGGCAGAGAGGCTGTCATCTCAAACCCTGTTTGAGCTGCCAGAGAGGTTTCCATCCCTTGTGGACACGGCCTCAGAAGCTTCCGAGGCAGGAATCCTTATAAGCAGCCCTTTCCTCCTCTGGCTCTTCTCTGGGTCCAGCTTTGATGTCAGCTCATCTCCCAGGAGAGGGTTAATTACTCACAGGCACTATCTGCTCATCTTCCAGGCCTCTTATCTGAGACATAAGCATTTAGGCAAACGCATTAGGCCAGAGCAGGGCAGAGCCTTTGGACAAATATCTCTGGGCTTCTCCTGGGCTGTGCATGCACATGGGCATTGGCCTGGCCTCCTCAGTGCCCCCCTCCCCCCACTGCACCCACAGCCCACAGCCCACACCTTCAGGGTCGACCTCACAGGTCCCAAAAAATCCCAGGCACCCAAGCCCAGGTCCTCCGCCCCAGGGTCCAGGGGCAGCGAGATTCCGCCATGGCTGGTTCCTCCCCTACTCAACCTGCTCAACTCTGGGCCTTGGTCAGCTACAGTGAGGCAGACAAATCCTACATAAAGTTCCACGGCCATGCCTGGGAGCTTAGAGGATTCTCTGTGATTTAGATTGAGCAACAGATTTTTCTGGAGGAAAAGGGCTGCTGCTGAGCATATGCTTGCCCCAGGCCCTGGGCTTCCAGCTTCCATGCACATCAGCCCACGCTGTCCTCCTGCCAGCCCAGTGAGCTGGGGTACTGAGCTCCTGTTACAGATGAGGACCCCAAACCCCAAAAGCAAAATGACTGTCTTCAGGGAGCTGGGGAGAGAAAGTCACATTGACTGGGTGCTTCCTGGGACAGGCCCTGCCCAAGATGCGTCCTGACCTGTTGTATTAGATAGTTCTAACATTGCTATAAAGAAACATCTGAGACTCAGTTCCAAGGACCCACACCCAATCCACTCTGTTCTCATGGGTCCCTTGGTGGGCAAGCGGGGCTAGGGAACCGGTGCTGGATTAAAGAGGTCTGCAGACTTCCCCATGATGCCCTTAAAAGTGTCCTGCCATTCCTTAAGCATCTGGCAAGACTCCTAGCACCTCCCTGTTTTCTGGGCAAATTATAAGAAAAGAAGTTTAATTGGCTCATAATTCTGCAGGCTGTACAGGCTGTACATCGGCATCTGCTTCCAGGGAGGCCTCTGGAAGCTTCCAATCATGGTGGAAGGTGGAGGGGGAGGTGGTGTATCGCATGGCCAGAGCCGGAGCAAGAGGGCAAGGTGGGGAGCGACCAGATCGAATAAGAACTCACTCTCGCTATGCAAGGATAGTACCAAGGGAGGAGGGGATGGTGCTAAATCACTCATGAGAAATCTGGCCCCATGATACAATCATCTTCCACCAGGCCCCACCTCCAACACCAGGGATTGCATTTCAATAGGAGATTTGGGCGGAGACAAACATCCTCCTGATTCCTCTGATCCCCCTAGATCACTTGTCTTCCTTAATACTCACCCCACCCTAAGAGATTGGAGCCACTGTTACTCCTGTTTCACAGACGGGGAAACTGAGGCTCTGAGACATGCAGTCACTTGCCCAATTTCCCACGGCTGATGAGAGGCAGTGCCATATTTGGTACCTGGACGTGGGAAACTCCAGAGTCCGTTCTTTCTGTAGTGCATGACAAAGCCTACTGAGGGGAGCCACTTTAGGGGGATGGAGACTCAGAGAAAATTCGTAACTCTGATATATTTGCATGGATTTCTACCACGTGTGAAGGATTTTCATGTGTTTATCATCTGGTGATCCTACTACAACCCTTTGAGGTAAGCAAGATGGGTATTTATTTAACAAATATTTACGTAGCGCTTACTGTGTGCCGGGCAGTCTTCTAAGTGCTTTGTAAATATTAATGTGTTTAGTCTGCATTAAAAACTCCATGAGTTAGATTCTATCACTTTCTCCATTTTATAAATGAGGAAACTGAGGCACAGAGACGTTAAGTAACTGACTCAAGGCCACACAGTGAGGCAGTGGCAGAGCTGGGATTCTGTTTCCAGCAGGTCTGACCTGGGGTAGAAGTCAGGGCGGCCACCTTTATGCCCTGCCTCTGGCCCACCATGTCCCCAGTACCGAGGGCACGTGATCCATGCTGAAGACACATGCAGCTGCCCCAGGGTCGGGGCTGAAGATAATGGCTTCGTAAGTGACAGGCGGACCGAGCTGGGATTAACAGAGCCAGAGATAGTCTGTTGTGGAGCTCCACACTCGGGCTACAGAACCAGCAAGCTTTAAGATCCTTATCTCACCAAGGAAATATAATAATCCCTCGAAGGACGTGCGGCCTCACTTTCTTCATTTCCACAGCTTTGTCCTGCTGTTTATCTCAGTTGATGCTTACGATGGCTTGAGAAGTAAGTGGAGACCAGCAGGGTGTTGCTTGGTCACTTGCTTCTTAGGGGTCTAGCATGGGGGGCCGTATTACTGCTACTGCTATTGTTTGCTTCTGGGGTTCTCTTCAAAGCAGAGCCAGAGAGAAGGATTTGGATGCAGGAGTTTATTTTGGGAATGACCCCAGGAGGTAGCAGCAGGGGAGGAGGGGATGTGGGCTGGGAGAAGAGAGGTAACTGATGTAGTTTTCACTCTGGCTCTAACCGTGGGGGAAGCCCTGAGAGGAAGGTGGGGCAAACTCTGAATCACCCCTCAAGGGGCAAGGGCGAGGAAGCTTGGGTGTTGATCCTCCAACCCCCACCCCTCAGGGACCTGCCCCACACACGGGCCAAGTGCGCTCATGCAGAGACTCCTTTAAGGTGAGGAAGCACAAGATGCCAGCATGGCATCTGCTCCCTCGCCACCACCATTAACTGAGCACTTACTATCAGCCAGGATGCCTGCTAAGGCCTGTCTCTAAATTATCTCAGCTAAATGTCTTGTCAATGGACATTATTGTCCCCTTTTTACAGATGAAGAAACTGAGACCCAGAGAAAGCTGCACTGGGTGTGTGGGAGAGTTAGGATTCAGACCTGTCACTTTGTGTTCGAGCACTTAGTAAGCGCCTGCTGTGTGCCAGCCAGTGTGCTTGGTCCTGGCTTTGCTGTTCAAACCCACATGCTTACGCACGGAATTCAGTGCTGCTGGTGAAGGTGCTCTGGCCTCTCCTGGGTGCAGAGTCCATATTTTCTGGATTCGCTAGGATGGTCCCAATGGCAACTATTTTTTATTCTTCTCAATAATTTGTGGTATATATAACCAAATGCACTATAATGTTTAAATCTTGGTAACACTTTTTGCATGAATAAATTCACTCTTCCCTTCCCACTGGGAATGCTGTGTCTAATGCGAAATTCTCGTTTGGGCTGGGAAAATGTGGTCACTGAACCAGAGGGAAGGGAGCCGGGGCGTCTGACTCAGAGCTGAGGGTTTCAGGAGGCACTGTCTGGGTCACATGATTTTGGGGCTGGTTGGATCCCTGAGCACCTCCCCCTGCTAGAACATCATGGGGGCTCCCTGGGAGATCCATCTCACCCACCCTCCTCCCGGTGTCTTTGGCCTCCCTGAACTCCTTGTGCCCATTCCAGTGGGCCTTCCCCACTGTCTTCCTCTTCCACCACCTCCTGCAGTGCTGCCCTCGGGTCAGGAATGGGCCACCGTCAGGCAGTGTGCCTCAGTGGTTATGATCGAAGGCTCTGGGACAGGTCTCGGGGTTTGAAGGCCAGCCCCACAGTGGGTCGGATGTGTGGCCTGGGCCTCATTATCTGGATGCCTTAGGCTTCAGTTTCCTCATCTGTGAGATGGGGTTCATATTGTAGCACATGGTCAGTGCCTGGCCGTACTCTCTCTCTATTTCTCTCCACCCGACAAAGTCTGCTTACTGTGAATGAAACTCATTGCCTGAGGCGGCATCCCCGGTCAGTGCACAGGGCAGGTCAGAACTGCAGAGAGCGAGGGCTCCTAGAAGCAGCTCTCAATCCAGGACAGACAGGGAGTTCGAGGATGAGTACCCCAACTTCCTTTTTTTTTTCAAATAAAAATTTTTATTTAGACGGGGTCTTGCTCTGTCGCTCAGGCTGGAGTGCAGTGGTACGATCACAGCTCACTGCAACCTCAACCTCCTCAGCTCAAACAATCCTCTTGCTTCACTCTCCAGAGTAACTGAACCTACAGATGTGTACCACCGTTCCTGGCTAATTTATATTTTATTTTATTTTTTTGTAGAGACAGAGGTCCCATTGTGTTGCCCAGGCTGGTCTCAAATGTGTCGGCTCAAGCGATTCTCCCCACTCACCATCCCAGAGTGCTAGGATCACAGGGCTTCCTTGCTGTTGGTGTGGATACTCAGAGGTGTATCTTCCACTCTGTCTCCTTTAGTACCCCACTGGGGTGCAGCTCCACTGACTGCAGGAAAGCTGGCTTAATGCATCCAGTATCCTGCCCTGCCTTCCTGCTCCCTCACTAATGTTTCCTGGATCACTTCTCGAATAAGGTACCTGCACTTGAATTATTTTCTCTGAGTCTGCATCTTGGGGAGCTCAAGTCAAGCCTCATTGTGCCTAGTCTGGGGGCAGCTATGGGGATCACATGGGCAAGGATCTGGAAAGCATCAGAAATGGCCGCACATGCAGGCACGTGGAAGCAGGCACCCTCATGCCTGGGCAACGGAGGGAGACTCTGTCTCAAAAAAAAAAAAAAAAAAAAAAATATATATATATATATATATATATATATATAAAATATATATATATAAAATAAATAAAGCACGGTTCAGATGAAAAATAAACAAAACCAAAACCAACAAGGTGAGGAGAGAAGGTGAGAACAAAGCCTGCTCTTCTCTTTCCCTTGCGAGCGGTATCAGGACAAGTGGACTCCATTTAATAAACAACTACTCTATGACTAGCACATTACCTAGAAAGACCTTAATCCTCACAACAGCCTGTGTGGGAGGCTGGTCTCCATTTTACAGATGAGAAGACTGAGGCCCACAGTGGTCAATTAACTGGTTCAGCCAGGGTTAGAACTCAGGCCTCTCTGACTCAAAGCCCTGGCTTGTTACCCCTTTGCCACATTATTGGAGCTGGGACGGTCAGACATTCCACCCTTACCTGATCACCTGATGGTCCTTCTCCCACTGACCAAAATAATGATAAGGAAATGAGACCCAGGAAGTCTTCCCAAGCCTTCGGGCCCTCCCTGTCCCTTCGCAGATGGCTAGGGATCAATCTGGGACTTCGTCGTCTGCCCGACCAGGACTCAGCTGAGAAGGAGCTGGGCTCTGAGCCCAACAGATAAAATCCCAAGCCCCACAGCCAATCCTGGTGGCCTGACCAGGCATTAGGCAATGCTAATTGCTCTGTCCACAGTGGAGCCTTGTTTGCATATATGCAGATTAGGGAACTAATTCGCGCTTTCCCCAGATGGGTCAGTTCAGGCCTCTGACCGACCCCTGTACTGCCTGGTTTAAAGACTTCACTAGCGAGTGGGACAGACGCCCATCCAGATGGGAGGTGCAGCAGGCAGGGGCGGCCCGTGGCCTTGGCAGCCTCTGGGGGCTATTGCCTGGCAGCTGAAGAGTCCAATCATGACCTGAGTGTTTGGATGAGGGAACCAGAGGCTGTGGTCACATGTTCCCCAAGTCCCCACCCAAAGGGTCTGGCCTCTCTAAGCTGCCTGCCCAGGGCCTTCTCTCAGGGACAGGACTCATAAGCCTGACCTTGGCCCCCCACAGGCCTAGTGACAGCAGATGTCTATGATTTGGCTTCCGAGGCTCTGGCAGATGAGTGGGCATCTGTAGAGGAGGACCCTGGGCTTGTGTTCTTGAGCTCAGCCAGGCAGCTGCTTGGAGTGCAGCTGTGATTTAATCTCATTGGGCCCTTCTGTTGGACTGCACTCAGGACCCGATGCTTCAAGACTTCTGTGTGCCACCCCCAGCCCCTCAGCTGCCCCCTTTCAGGCCAGGCCCCTCGTCTCTAGGCTGGATGACACAGCAGCCTGGGCCCTGCTCTCCTGCCTTCACTCCTCCTCTAGGCAGTCCCACTGATTTTCTCAAATCACAAATCTGAATGCTCTCCCGCCTGCTTAGAACTGTCCATGGCTCCCCAATGCCCAGTCATAAAGTGCACACTCCTGCCTGGTCCACACCCATGGTGTAGGTTTCAGTCCCTGCTTTTCTTGTCAGTGTTCTGTTCCACACACCACGGATGCCCTGTGGGCTGGATGATGTCCTGCTGGCTAACGTGTCCTCAGAACCTGGCAGAGCCTGGCTGGACTTCCAGAGGCCGGATCAATCACTTTCCCAGAAAGGCTTCCGGAGCGCTCTGTGCAACCCCCTGCCTGCATTTCGAGTCTTTCAGAAAGTCATCTGCACACAGGTGACCTGGTAGGCCTGTGCCTTCCCTTCTATGTCTCTCTTAAGGGTTCTAAAGTCCCTTCTCTGGGTGAGATCTTGCCTTTCTGTTTGAATGGGAGTTCTTAGGTGGTAGAGGGGTATGTGGTGCCCATCAGACTTGGATTCTCTCCTCAGGGTGGGAGCTATGACTGGGACCTCACCGGGGCTGGAGATGTAACTCTTTCATCAGATTTGGGATTTCCCAGGGCTGGGGCTATGTCTGCTTCATCAGATTAAGGCTTCTTGATGACCAAGGTCTGTCTCCCTGTGTCAGAGTGGGAGCCCCCCTGAGGTCCATGTCCCTAGACCTTGTCACATTTCCATCTTAGGGGAATGTCCGTGTCTACTCTGTTCCATTTTCTGTTCCTTGATGTTTCCACGTGGTCCTCTCGGGGAAGAGGCATGCAGAGGAAGGAGGACAAGCCAGCAGGAGCCTCTCCTCCTCCCATCTTCACCCTCCCCAGGCCTAGGCCGCAACTCTCTTACGACTTCCCAGGACAGAGCAACCCTTGGTAAGTCTGAGTCAAATGGGAAGGGCTAGGTCTCCACAGCGAATTGCAGACTTCCATGCCCTGCTGCCTCACGCCAGGAGCCAAGGGCCCCATGTCCCCTCACACCCGGTTTCCCAGGCCCCGCCCAGAGGTGGGGCTTCCCCCAGTCACCTTCTTGTTCAAGCTGCCTGTGACTGAAGCAGCTGATTAAGCTCTGCCCTGACCCTAAAGAAATCTGGTCCATGTTTCCTTCCATTTCTTCCTCTGCCTAATCCTCTGCCAGTTTTCCTCTGACCTAGCTTAGCCTGGGTCTGGGACCCTCTGGAAGCATCTAGGTCCAGTCCTCCACCCCCCTGAAGATACCACTAGGTAGTACTAGGTGACCTGGTCTAACCAGAGAAGGCTCCAGTAAATAGAGCCCCTTAGACCACCAAGAAAAGCTTCCCAGGACCCTTCAGAGCCAGAGCACATCACTGGTCTGAGAATGGTCAGCCAGAACCTCCCCCCACGGCAGCAGGGCCACTCAAACAGAGAGGGGTGAGGGCCAGGCCAGAAGGCTGGAGTGCGTTTCCTGTTGAAGCCCTTGTTCTTTGTGATCTTGAGTAAGATGTCTAACGTCTCTGTGCCTCAGTTTCCCCATTTGTCACAACTTGATGATTGTGGTGAGAACAAAATGAGATAGCAGAAAAAGAGCTCCCCTGATGGGTGATTATGATGGGTGAGTCCCTGGTGCCTCAAAAAGCCTTCCTCCCTGCTGTTTTGAATTATCTGACTCTAAAAGATAACTTTTTATTATTCTTATTCCAAAAGTAATACCTGAAAGCTGGAGATAATTTGGAGCATTTAGAAAGGCACGAAAAAGAAAATAGCATGACTCAGAGATGGCTGCTCTTCATGGTGTGGTGATCACCCTGCCAGTCTTTTCTATGCACGGGGACATGGAACGGTGGAGGGAAACAGAGGATTTATGAGATATTTTTCAGAAAAGTTATCCTCGGAGTCATTTTTGTGGCGAGATGGCTCCTCCCTGCCTTTGTTCCCTGACCCATGTGTGGGTATCTGAAAGCCGCCCATTACCCTGTTTTTGCCACCAATTTCCTCAATTCATACTCCCTATAAACCACCATGGGGAACTTTATAGACCCACAAAGGCATTCAAAGTTAATGGCAAAACCAACCATGTGAAAACTCCGCTGTAAAATCCACCTCACTCTCTCCCCAGTGCCCGAGTGCCCCCAGCCCCTCCTGGTTCCCATGAGGTAGCCTGGTCCTTGCTGCCCCACTGGCACTGGGCCCTGGGACAGAGTGGCGGGCAGTCAGAGAGTCCTGGGGGTGACCTTTCCGCCGAGGATGCACAGCACACACACCCTCTTGCCACCACAACACACACAGAGACACAATAACTGGGACTGTAATTTATGTAGATGGTTTGAAGTCCAAACAGAGGGGTGGGGAGAGACTAATAAAACGCCATCCCTCATGTCAGCTTCTCAGGGTGGCGAATGTGGCAGGCTCATAAGGAATGCTCGGGGCACCTGCCGGCTGAGCATGGAGGTTGGGGAAGTCCAAATGATGCCCTTGGGCTCTCCTGCCGAGGTCGCCGTTCTGCCAGGGGATGGAGCCCAGAACCAGGAGGGACTTTGGTTGCTCCTTTGTTTTTCCTTCCAAGAAGTGTTTCCAGGCTCTGGCCCAAACCCTCCTGGGCAGAAAGGGACAGGAGCCCAGCTTGGTCTTTTAGGGGAGAAATACATGGCTTTTGCTGGGGCAGCGAATGAAGAGCGGGCTCGGCACTGACCCTGGCTCTGTTCCTATGACCTTCGGGAAAATCCTTCACCCTCTCTGATCCTGTTTACATATCTACCTAAAGGAAAGAAAAAAGGAGGGTATGATAAGGATTGAGTGTCGTACTGTAAGGAAATGGGCAGAGAGGGAATACGTCATCATGCCAGTTTCTCTCCACTCTCCATCGGTTTCCCAATTTCTTGCAAACTGCAAAGGACAGATCTCTTGCTGTATTTGAGCCAGAACCCTGAGTCCAAAGCACTGGGCCTAGCAGGGAATGGGCATCCATCAGTTTGGGGATGGCCCCTTCCTCTGCTTTGGACCGAGAAGGAGATGGGTGGGGTACAGTGTGGAGGTGGGGCGATGTGGGTCTATTCTGGGCCATGCTGTTGGCTCAGTGGGTGAGCTTGACTGGTCATTTCACCCTCAGGAGAGGCTGGAGCTGAGCCAGTGCCCCTTCTCCTGGGCCCTCCAGGGAGCATGGGTCCAAAGCAGGGAGGGATTGGGACAGTGAAGAGCCAGGCTGCTCCCCACACCAGCCCAACCACATGCTGCCCGTGCCTTTACTCCCTTAGGGGAGCAGTACCTCATTCTGGTCTGGATAGTAGGAGAGTAACTGAGTGTTCAGCCTTGTTTGACTCGTGAGCAAACTGGAATTGGTTTCTGGCAAGGGTGTGGAGCCACTGAGGCCAGAATCAGGTTCGATGTCTCCCTCTCCCCAGCTTTCCTTCCACATTCCTCTCTTCATGACACTCTCCCGTTTCTGTCTTTGTGTCTTATCTTAATTGGTCCTCACAGCACCCTTGATTTGTAGATGAGGAAAGCAAGGTTCAGAGGGGTTAAGTGATGTATTTAAGGTCACACAGCTGGTTAATGGTAGGGTAAGAAATAAAATACACGCCTTGTAGTAAATACCAAAAGTAAAAACATGAAATCACCCTGATTCCTCCTCTGCCCTTGCTCTCTATGCCGGGTCCAGAAACCAGTCCTGGCAGCTCTTCCCCTAACACATTCTGCATCTGGATGCTTTTCTCTGATGCCACTGTCACCCCAGCCCAGGATACCACGCGTCCAAGCCTGCCACAGCCTCCCCACTGGTTTCCTAGCTGCCACCCTCATCCTCCAGCTGTCAGCTCCTCCAGGTGTCCAGAGATATAATTAAAATTTAAATCAGATCTGATCGCTTCTGGGCTTGAACCCCTCCAAGGTCTGCCATCGTGCTTGAAGTCAAATCCCATGCCTTACTCTGCTTCCCCTGATGGTGCCTCCTCTCCCACATTCCCTCCGCTCTGATCAGAACGCCCTTGCTGGGATGATTCTCTCCTGTGCTCACGCCACTCCCCTGACTCTGGCTGGCTTGCCTTCTCCCAGGTGTGCTTTTCCAGCCTATGGGTCTTTGAACTTGGAGCTTCCTCCGCTTGGATCACCCTTGCTGGGATGTTCCTGTGGCTACAACCTTCCTGTCCTGCCAGGCTGAATTTAAATAAAAAGCACGGAGAAGTACCTATCCTGATACCACCCCACTGAAATGTCGCCCCCTTCTTCTGTCTTCCCTTCATGTGAATACATCTGAGCCACCTGTCAGGGACCTGCTGACTAGCATTAATAACTTTGTTGGGTCCTTTGCTCATCCTCTGCTTCTCCGCTAGACTGTAATTTTTGTTGTGACTACGATGGTGAAACATTGTGTACCTCCTGCATACCAGGATGGTTCTGGGTCTGCGTATACAAAACTTATTTAGATTTGCAACAACTTTGTGAAAGGTACTATAATTATCTCCCTTTTTACTGAGGACGCTTGCTATGATTTGGCTGTGTCCCCACCCAAATCTCATCTTTAATTGTAGCTCCCATAATTCCCATGCGTCGTGGGAGGGGCCCGGTGGGAAGTGATTGAATCATGGGGGCAGGTCTTTCCTGTGCTGTTCTGGAGACACTGATTAAGTCTCATGAGATCTGATGGCTTTATAAGAGGGTGTTTCCCCGCAGAACTTCTCTCTCGCCCGGTGCCATGTAAGACATCCCTTTGCTGTTCCTTCATCTTTCGCCATAATTGTGAGACCTCCCCAGGCATGTGGAACTGTGAGTCCATTAAACCACTTTCCTTTATAAATTACCCAGTCTCAGGTATGTCTTTATTAGCAGTGTGAAAACGGACTAACAATGCTGAAGCCCAGAGAAGCTAAGTAACTTGCCCAAAGCCACACAGCTGGCTAGTGGGACAGCTGGGATTTGAACTCAGGCAGTCCAGCTTCAGTGTCCAGACTCTGGACTACAACACTAGGCTGTAAACTGCATCAAGGCAGCAGCCGGGTCTCTTTTCCTGGCTGCGTCCCCAGTGCCTTGTGCAAGGTCTGGCGCCAGGAAGGTGCACAGTAGGTGTTTGTGGAGTGAGAGGATGTGTGCCATAGTGAGTAAGCATAGGCTCTGCCCTCAGAGATCTCATGTCATAGCTTCTTTCACTGCTCAGAAGACACAGGGAAATAAAAATAAGAAGTGGAAAAAGCAAGCTTGTGTAATTCAGAGAATAAACATTTCATCCTTGAATGAGTGAGATTGCTGGTGGTCAAGCATGGAGTAGCCTTCCTGTCGCTGAAACAAGTTAGTGTTTTATACTCATTAAACAAAGCCAGAGCATCAACCAGTCTTGAGCTAAGTGTGCACGAGTTCTTATGGTGTCAGCAAGGCGTGCTCACCAGCGTGCGTCTGGTAGCATCCTGAGGCTCCGCCAGACCGAACGCATGGAGCAGGGTTCAGAGGTCTGTGTGCTCTGTCGTACTCCCGGGGCCTGCCTTGCCCGGACAACAGCCAGGCCAGCTGTGTCACTGACATGTGTGCCTCAGCCACTCTGTCCGGCCCAGCACAGCCCCTGCTGGCCAGTGCTGGGACATGGGCCAGCAGCCTGCAGAGGGGACGTGTGGCCACGGTGGGTAATGAGGTGTGGAGAGACAGAGGAACGCTCAGTGTGCAAGGGAGACCGTGGGGGCAGGGACAGTCTCCAAGGCTTCAGGGCAAGGGACGGATGTAAGTGAACCGTGCACAGTGGGGATGACACACACAGAGGGAGGGGGCGGCCATCCCGGCACGGTTCAGAGGCTCAGACTCATGGTTGTGCTAATCATTAGTGTCAATACTGTGAATGCTGGCGAATCACGGAGCTAATGTTGCTAATAATGAGGGGTGATATATTCTGACTCCTCAGTCCTGGCTGGGTGCCCGGCCAGCAAGACCTGCCTCCCCAGTACTGCTCAGCTAAAAGGCTGGACCGCTCAGGCATGAGCTTACTCACGGCGGCAGTCCAGCCTGACAGCTTGGCTCAACAGGTCTTTGTAACATGGGCAGATTGTGGAAATCCTGGGTGTCTTTCTGAGGGTTCTTTTAGGGTAGGACTAGCCTGGCTTCATTGATCCATCTCTTGATCCTGGCTCCATCCTTTTCCAGCTTCGTGACCTTGAGGAGTCATCTTCCCCCATCATCTCCACATCTGTAAAATGGGAATTATTAATGTCTACTCTTAAAGGTAGATTTGGGGAGCCTCAGGCATGATGTGGAACTCTGAGCAGAATATCAACTGCAAGTTTCACCGTATGCTAATTATTATTGTAATAGTTACATTTTCATTTATTCAGTAGCAGGAATGTAGGCTTTGGGGCCAGGGAGTGGTGGCTTGCACCTGTAATCCCAGCACTTTGGGAGGCTCAGGCAGGAGGATTACTTGAGTCTAGGAGTTGGAGGCCAACCTGGGCAACAGGGAGGTCCTGTCTCTACAAAACAAAACAAAATTAGCCGGGTGCAGTGGCTCATGCCTGTAATCCCAGCTACTCAGAAGGCTGAGGTGGGAGGATTGCTTGAGCCCAGGAGCTCAAGGCTGCAGTGAGCCATGTTCATGCCACTGCACTCCAGCCTGGTTGACAGAGTGAAACCCTGTTTCAAAAAAAGAAAGAAAGAAAGAGAATTTAGGTTTTAGAACCAGATTGAGCTGGGATGGAATCCTCTGCTGCCACCTGCTCTAAGGCCTGGGCTTCTCTGGAAAATGGGAATAACACCTTCCTGATGGAGGCTGGGAGGATTGGAGACAGTGCACATGCAACGTGGAGCATGGTGCTTGGCGTGGCAGGGCGTGGTCTCAGGATACTTAAGGGGCTTCTAGGTTTTAAGTTAGTTCCTCCTGCGTACAGTCATCCTGCCCTGACCTGGAGACACTTGTCCCGGGATTCTGTGTTAGCAACAGGTGTTTGAAACTGTGTGTGGCCAGAGACAGGAATGCTGGCATCCTTGGAGATGAGCTTGAGGGGCTAGGCGAGACGGGTACCTTGGTACTTAGTTCAGGACCAGGCAGTCCACATACATTTGACCTCTCCCTCCTCCTTGAATTCCAGAGGGGACTCTATCACTTTCTCAGCACCTCCCAGGGAGCCGAGCACCCTGAACTCAGTGTAGTGTCCCCCGTCACCCTGACCATTAAGATACCCCATCAGGGACACCAGCACATTCACTAGGGCAGTCACATCCCTCACCACGGTCTCTCTCAGTGGGATAACAAATGCCAGTGCACTGTGGTTCATTTTGGTGGCCAGAGCAAGTGTGGCCTCTGTGCTGATGGGGCAGCCCTGGCCCCAAATTCCTCTCATGTCCATTACCACATCAGCCTCCCACCTCGGTGCCCTCAGGAAAAAAAGCAGGGGTGATGTCAGTCTCAGCTGGCACCAGAGTAAACAAAGGCTCAGGCACGGTCTCCGGATGGCAAGGGGTGTGGCTCGGCCATGATAAATCACTGAGTACCTGAGTGCCCCAGGGCCTCTCCACGTGCTGCATCCTCTGTGTGTAGGGACTTTCATCACTTCATTTAGGTCTCTGTTCAAATCTTTCCTCATCTGAGAGTCCTTCATGAGCCGCTTGTCACAGTCAGGGTAATTAATGCCAGCTGCTGTAACAAACAACTCCAGCCTCTTCTTGGCGTAGCACAGTAAAAGTGTATCTTTTGCTCGTGCAGAATCAAATGCATTTATTCCCGGTCAGAGGCTGCCCTGAGCACTCACATCCAGGCAACAGTTCTGGAGTCCCAGCCTTTTTCATTTTGTGCCTCTGTCATCCCTTGGGGGCTCCTGGGGGTGCCCCACTGGATCCTCTGTACTCAGTCTGCTGAAGAGTGAAGAGAAAGCTCACACGGAGGTCCTGACCTGGAGTTTCAGGGGCCAGCTCCAGAGTGCACATACCACCAACATCCACATTCAACGGGCCAGAGCAGGTCACATGGCCAAACCCAACACTGATAGGGAGGGACAATGCATGCCACAGGGGAGATGAGTGGATAATTCACACCATGGTAGAAGAGTCCACAGATGTCTGGGGCTGGGCTTGGATGACACTTATTCCCCACTTCCATGGGCCACACTCAATCACACGTCCTCCTTAACTGCAGGGGGTGAGGGGAGTGTGGCTTGGAAATACAGAGAAGCTCATGGATATTGGTGAAAACTGACAGTTTCTGCCACACCACCTGATAATTAAAGAGAGCTTAGTGGTGCTTCTTATCATGAGAGTGACCATATAATTGATCTTCCAAATGGGACCATTTGCAGGTGAAAGGGGTCACTAATGATTATGGTCTAAAGATTATGTTATCTAAAGATCTGTGGGTCTTCAGATTTGTTTGTTACAAATCTAAATTTGTTTGTGACATGTTTGTTACAGTGGCTAGCAGTTAAAGATCAGGTTTCAAGCAGGTTGCCCCAGGGATTTGGGGGCATGTGGTCACGCTGCTCATCACTCCGCATTCTCTTAGCCTGCTTTATTGCTCTTTTTCACACTTAATCACTGCCTAGGAGTGGACTCTGTGAGGACAGGGACCTTTCTCCCTCTGTTGCTGCCTCCTCAGTGCCTGGAACCGGGCCTGACACATTAGAGGTGCCCATGACATGCCTGGTAGATGAATGAATGAATGAACTCAACCATCTCACAGATTCCTTTTGAGGACGGACTGCACATTCACCCACAGTGCCCCTGCCCTCCTGGAGCTAAGCAGATGTCACATGAGAAAAGGTAGCATCCAGGGACTCCAGAAGCTGGTGCCTGAGTCTGGAGGTGACTTCAAGGTTTTGACTGAGCTCCACTGTGTACAGTCATTGTGCCCTGCCCTGGAGGTTTTGTCCCAGGATTCTATGTTCGCTACAGGTGTGAGGCCAGAGAAGATCCCTTCAGAAGGTGCTATCTGAGCCACAGATCTTCAGAAAACAGAGACCAGAGACTCAATTCCAAACAGTCTTGAGCTCACAATCTGGTTTGGGCTTTTGGATGCTGCGTAAGCCCAGGTGAGTCACTTGACCTCTCTGAAGCTTAGCTCTCTCATCTGCAACGTGAGACCAGGCATCTGAACCTTTGCAGGTTGGTAGGGACTCGGCAGCTGGTGTTGATTGTCATGATCATGATTTCTCTTATTTAGATTTTAGACTTGAAGTTCCATCACTATGGGACTTGACCTGTGGCCGTGGAGGCGTCATGAAACTCTGCTCTCTTCATCATGCATCTTTGTAAAGCCCACCAAGGACAGCTCCCCAGTGCCCAGAGCCCTAAAGAACAAGATGTCGCTATTTCACATGGGGTTCCATGCTCTGGCCTTAGCTCTGCCCGTTAGTAGCTATGTGAGTCTGTACAGTTTGGCCTTTCTGAAGCTGTTTCCTTGGAATAGTAATATGAAAGGCTGTATTACAGGGTACAGGTGAGGATAGAAGAGTTAACAAGCCTCCTCCAGCTTCTGCCCACAGCTATGATGGAAGGCCATGAGGGTTGATGTTGATTGCTTGCAGTGCGCCGGCCAACAATGGTGACTGTCCCCTGACAAGGGCACTCAGGTTCTGCCCAGCGGCAACCACCACAGGGCACCGAAAGGAGAAGGTTTGCTCCCAGCAGCTCTGCTGGCTTAGGACAGGCAGTGGGTGGTAGGCAGGCCAAGAGAGTGATGGAGGGAGACATTCCGGGGCGTCGCCTCCGCTTCAGCATAAACCATGGGACAGTTATAGATGGCTTTGTCCTCTTGGAGATATCCATCCCATTAGCATCCGCACACGGCTCTAATGGGCTTTGGAAGGCCAGTGCCAACAGCCTTGTCTTCACTCCGCCAAGGAGGCCCCAGCTGGAGGGATGGAGTGGGGCTCAGAGCTGCTCAGGCCTCTTCAGTGTAGCCCCAGGAAACCCAAAAGGCCGGAGGCTTAGGGCTGGACTCTACACACAGCTGAGTTCGGGGACTTGGCTCAATAACAGGGCAGGAAGAGCAAGGCACAGTTACTGCTCCTAGAACACAAGCAGCCACAGGTGGATGACGGACTGGGAAGCAGGTGCCGAATGTGAATTTTCTGCTTTCATCCTCACCATCTATGGACTGGGTGTGATGATCTCTACTTTGCAAATGAGGCAGCTGAGTGTCGGGAGAGTGAAGTCATCTTCCATGGTGGTCCAGCTAGGGATGCCAGAGGCGGCAGGGTGGGGGGACTGTGAGCATGGAGGGACCAGAACTTGAGTTCCAGTTGGTCTGAGGTCCAAATGCATGCTGTCCCTGATTCCCCACTCAGTGCCTGAGAATCCATCACTGCTGACCCAGGACTGCCCTGGCTGCGTCTCACATCAGCTGCTGGTGGACCAAAACCCCTCTTGCAGCACTGGGCCTCTGCATTCATTTAACAGATGGAGACACTGAGACCTGGGGCAGGGAAGGGCCTTGTCAATCCATTCCCCGGTCTCACCACCTTATCTGCATCTGTGTGATCCGCTGGCCACTGACTGGCATCTCAGGAGCCACGGTGGGCTCACTGATTGCATTTTAACTAGTTTTCTTCCCTTTAGGTAGAGCACACATTCCTCACTTCACCCCAGTCCCTTCCCTGTCACCGTCACCTGGACTGATTCTTTCATTTGTATCCCTAGCCTGGTACTGTCTGTGTTTGCCTCTCCGCCTGGGCTCTCCTTACAGGGGACTTGGTGGAATTTGATTTGGGTGCTTTTCTGTGTTTCTTTTGTCATCTCTTTCAAGGTCTGAGAGTCCCACCTCCCATTTTTACGTCTTTTATCAGCCCTCTTTCCTAAATCAAAACCTCTCCACGCAAAGCCCCACCTCCTCCGGTCTTCAAACTCAGGAAAGGAAAAGGAGATACCAGTGGGCAGCCACTCAGACTTCTCGGCTCGGGGAGACTGGCGTTAGCTCTGTCACCCCTGACCCTGTGCTGGACCCTGCCCCGAGAGAAGCCCACATGTCTCCAGCTACAACGGATCTACCACTGAGAACGATTCTCATCCCAGGCAAGGAGGTCCAACGCAGGGCTGGGAGAGCAGTGGCTTCTGGTTAGAACTCACCAGAAGGGTGTGAGGAGGGGTAGGGTAGGGTGCATTCTGGGCAGGGAACACAGGAGCTAAACCATTTAGGCTCAGAGAAAATGGAGTTACCTTGTGTAAACTAATTTTTCCTCTTCTTTCCCCTCTCCTCCCTTTCCCTCTTCTCCTCTCCTCCTTTCTCTTCCTCCCTTGGCTTTTCTTTTCCTTTCCTAGAGGAGGGACTCCCTGGAGACCCTTGTGACTTGCTGGAATCTGTAAAAATCCTGGAGAGAGGCCTGGAGGAAGTGTAAATCCAGGGAGGGCAGACTGTGAGGGGCAGGAAGAGAGCAGGAGTTGGGCAGGTGGGGGGCTCACTCACACCTCTTGAAGGTCCCTGTTGAGGCTGATATAGTCAAAAGGCCAGGGCCACTAGATTCACACTTTCTCCAAGCAGCCCTCCAGGATTTTTTTCAGATTCTAGCCAGTCCCAAGGGTCTCCAGGGAGCCTCTTCTTCTTGGGTCCCCTGGCACTGTGCATGCACTTGGATTTTGGCACTTGCCTTTGTCATTTGCACTCGCCTCCCCCACTGTGACCCCTTAAAGGCAAGGCTGACCTGTTACCCCTGGCACCCGGCACAGGATGGGACACAGCGAGAGCCTCGCTCCTGCATGGAAGCTGTCCAATGAGTCCTCTGAGTTTTGGCCCTGGCACTGCCAGGCCCATGTGACTTCCTCACTGAGCCTCTGCTCCTGCATCTGTAAAATGGGGATAATGATACCTACTTTGTAGGGTTGCTATAGGAATAACTATCCAGACCCTGCATAGCATGAGCTTGGCATCTCTGAGGCAGTCAACCAAATGGCTCTAGAGCAGGCAGAAAAAGGAGTCCCACCCAGGCTGGCTTGCTAGTCCCCTCCAGGGCAATTCCACTGAGCTCGGGAAGGGGAAGGGCACATGGCATGCAGGGCAAGAGTGTCCGAAAAGCTGGGTACCCAACAGAGGACTCAGCCCCCAACCAAGCTGTAGGACAGAGAGACCATCTTGGCAAGCCTGAAATCAAGAAAGACGGGGCCAGGCTTGGGGGCTGGTGATAAGCCCCTGGTGCAGCACTGAGGGGAGCCGGGAAGGGCTGGAGTGGGCAAGCTAGCAACCCTCTCTGCTGAAGGCCAGACACAGGCTGGGCCTCCCAGGAGGCCTGGACGCTGACCTGGGGTGTGCCATGCTGCCATCCCTGTGGGATCAGGAACAGGAAGCTAAGATGTGTGGTTGATCGGGAGGCTGAGAGCCTAACTGATTAATGTTGTACATGTTTTGACTGGCCCAGATGCAGTGCTGGCGAAAGGTGAAGTATTAATACATTTAGGTATAATTATGAGGTACCACCGGCCTGGCAGGCTGTGTAAATAGTTACCCAGCTGGGAGCTAATCCTGGTAAGTGAGCCGGGGCACCCCTCACGTGCGACAGGCCAGCTTCTATCCTGAGGGGAGGGCCCGGGCTTCCCCAGGCCTTGTCTAGCCCTAGAGGATTATTTTGACTGAGTGGGTGGGTGTCCAGAACTGGGGCTGGCACTTCCAGGGGTTGGGGTGTCTGGGCTGGTATGGAACCGTCTACTATTAAGGAGGTGGTTATCAGAGAAGGAAGGAAACCAGGCTGAACCGGACGCTCCTCACTGGCTAAACCCCATGCCCACCAGGTACTCCTCGCTGGCCAAGTCCCGGGCCTACTGCCTCACACTTCATGCTCACTCTGCCTCCTCCTCCTCTCCTCTCTGCAAATGAAGAGAGAAAATCAGAGAGGCTTAAGGGAGCACAGCAAATGGGCGACAGGGCTGAGATTCACATGCAGCCCCCTGGCTCTAAGCCTGAGTGCTGTTTCTTCCAGACAGCAACACCAAGGCCACCGCTCCCATCCCCAGCCCCAGTCAAGGTCACTCTTGCTGAACCCCCATAGGGATTCCCATGGATCCCCTGCACTGAAGACATGGAGGGAAGTCTGCCGCATTCTGCTTTTCTCCCCTTAATTTAGCTTAAATATGGAGAAACCGACTAGAGCCGCCCGTAACAGCCAGCAGTGAGGCTTTCGTCTCTGAATGTTTGCAGCCAGGAAGCCTGGCATCCCCGGCAGGTGACTGGGCAGGGTGAGGGCATGAGGCAAGACGTGGGAGCCGGCAGTGGGACTGAAATCTGCACTCAGCGGGTTCCGTCAGAAGGACATTCAGACTCTCCTAGCGCTTTGGGAGGCCGAGGTGGGCGGATCTCCTGAGGTCAGGAGTTCCAAACCAGCCTGGCCAACATGGTGAAAACCCATCTCTACTACAAATGCAAAAATTAGCCAGATGTGGTGGTGGGTGCCTGTAATCCCAGCTACCTGGGAGGCTGAGGCAGGAAAACGGCTTGAACTGGGAGGCAGAGTGTGCAGTGAGCTGAGATTGTGTCACTGCACTCCAGTCTGGGCGACAGAGTTCAGAATCTACCTCAAAAAAAAAAAAAAAAAGAAAGAAAGAAAGAAAAAAAGAAAGAAAGACATTCAGACTCTCAGAATAACTTCCTGCAACCCTCATTGCTGCTGCACTGCTCAGTCCAGAGCCGCAGACTCCCTGGTGCCTCATGGAATTTCAGGGGTCAGTGGGGCTTCTAGCTCATTCTTTGGAGGGCTAACTCTGCCTCGCTGTCTGCCCCCTGGCCATGATGACTCACCTGCCTGGTGGGTACCCCAGAACCCCACCCTGTGAGCCGCTCTGGGGGCAGCTCCAGGAACTCAGGTTGACTGCTCCACCCCATCCACTCAAGGTCTCGGCCATAGCCACACCATGGCTCCGTGTGTGTGCCTGTCCGTACTGAGTGATTTTCTCCCCTGCCTCCACGATGCAGCCCACAGCCTGGGGACTCCCCAGGCATAGGATTCGTTCATCTCCGTGGTCACCACCGTCCTGTTCCCAGCGTGTCTGCTCTGCCTTCCTGCCTTCCATCTGGGTCTGGTATGCACGTGAAGCAAGCCGGCAACCAGCAAGTCCAGCCCATCTTCCTCCCGGGCTGCAGCCACTCATGGGATGCTAAGTGGCTATTCTGCAGATGAGGAAATTGCAGTTAAGAGAGGTGAAGTAACTTTCCCAGGGCTGCGTATTTGGTTCGCCACTCCAGCACCATGATGCTTCCACTTCCTCAGATTGCCTCTTTGCTGGATGGGTCTTCAGGGAAGGGGTGTTTCCTCCATCTGACTCAGAGTTCTCCTAGGGTCTCCTCCATCAGACTAAACATTTGCTCAGAGCAGGAACTCTGTCTCTCTCACTTGGAGCTTCCTGAGGGCAGAGGCTGTACACCTCCCATCAGCTGGACCCTCGAAAAGTAGAACCTGCGTCTCCTCCATTGGACTAGGAATATCCTAGTGTAAGGTCCCAGGGGACACTATGAGGGTCATTTCTCCCCCATCAAACTGGGATCTTTCCCTAGGGGCAAGCTCAGTGGCTCCTCCATCAGACTGGGAGCTCCCTGAGGGCAGGGACTGAGTCCAAAGTCCTTCAGCATCTCACATGCCCGCCCCCTCACCCCATCTCCGCTCTTAGGACCCCCTGCCATGGCACCCCTGATGACGTTCACATCCTGCACAAGACTCACCGTCAGCCAGAGCAGAAGCTGCCAACAGGCCACTAAACCACAGTGCACCCTGAGCATTAATTAGTGTTGCTGCTGTTAAGTGTTTCTTCCCTTTTATGCAAATCAGCGAGGTAAGAGGCATATAATGAAGTGTTTGTGGTTTAATACTGTGCTGTAGGAACGAAGAGGAATTTTAATTACTGGCTCCTAATTGGATGGACAGCTTGTTAATATCCTCCTGACAGGACATCTGAGTCGCTGCTGCCCACTCACCCAGGCCCAGGTGTCTTCTACCCACCCCCAACCAGGGCAGTGTCGGGAGCAGAGCCTCCAGGAGCTGCCCTTGCCCAGGGGTCATGCTGGACATCCCTCCGCCCTTGACTTTGGAGCTCCCGTGGCTTTCACTCTCCTCTCCTGTCCTCTCCTCTCCTCTCCCTCAACTCTCCCTCAACTCTCTCTCTCTCCCCACCCACCCTCAGAGGGCCCTGGGCTTGTGTTCAAATCCCCATTGTGCCACTCACTGTGTGACCCCGGTCAAGTCACTTCCCCTGTCTAAGCCATGTTCTTCAGGCTAAGTTCTGTAAATGAGCAGTGAGAAAACAGCAAGGCTATGCAGTTAGGAAAGGTTTTCCAGAGAAGGGTGGGAGGGTCCTGAAAGATATGTAGCATCTTGAGGTGAAGGGAGGCCTGCCCAGACAGAGAATCTGGAGGAGAAAAGAATGTAAGATATGTGGGAAAGTCTGGAGATGGGTGTTACCCCCAGAGGTAGGAGGTGACGAGGACAGTCCCCTCCTGCTCATCCTTCAGGGCTCTGCTTGGGTGGCACCTCCTCCTAGACCCTCCCTGGACTGCTGGCACCTGTGCTGAGGGTCTCTGCCTTGAGTGTGGTCACTTCTCTGCCCATTCCTGACCAAAGTATCCATCACATGGTGCTGTCACTGCACCCGTCAGACTATGAGCTCCTCGGGCTGTTCTGTTGACCCGCAGTCCTGGTGTCCAGCACAGCTCCGGGACCTGAGACAAATGTATTCAATGAAAGATGGTGAGTAGGCTGGACTTGTCTGCTGAAGATGCTCCAAGCCAGGGCGCAGTTTGGATGCAATATAGGCATATATACTGGGTGCAATATAGGCTAATGTAAGCATTCTGAGCACGTTTCAGGTCGGCTAGGCTAAGCTTTGATGGGCTATAGGTTAGGTGTACTAAATACATTTTTGACTCAGGACATTTTCAACTTAAGATCAGTTAAACTGCCTAGAGAAAGTAGGCAATAGGGAGCCATGGGGGATTCTGAACAGGGGGCTGAGGAATGTTAGAATTAATGGCATCTTCACAGCTTCCTCTGCCTTCTCTCAGATTCACCTCCTGATACGGTTTGGCTGTGTCCCCACCCAAATCTCATCTTGGCTTGTAGCTCCCATAATTCCCACATGCTGTGGAAGGGACTCAGTGGGAGATAATTGAATCCTGGGGCTGGTTTCCCCCATACTGTTCTCGTGGTAGTCAGTCAGTCTCATGGGATCTGATGGTTTTATAAGGGGAAACCTCTTTTCCTTGGTTCTTATTCTCTCTCTTGCTTGCTGCCATGTAGGACGTGCCTTTTTCCATGATTGTGAGGCCTCCCCAGCCATGTGGAACTGTGAACGTGTTAAACCTCTTTTTCTTTATAAATCACCAAGTCTCGAGTACGTCTTTATTGGTAGCAGGAGAACAGACTAGTACACCTCCCCACTGAACATCCAAATCTTGACGTGGTCCAGGTCCTCAGAGGACAAATTCAGAAGCATTTCTGGATTCCCTGGGATGGGCAGAGTGAGTGGCATTTTGGCAGGCCAGGCTGGGAGGAGAGAAGGAAGCAAAAACAGTCACTTCTCACCAAATGTTTCGCTGAGCTAGTTTAAGAAGAGTTATAACCAGATAGAAAAGCCTCACTAGTCTCACTCTGCTGGAGTCAGAGCCTAGCTTTGGGACTTAACCAGCTTTGGGGGGTCCTTCTGAGCCTTACTATACCCATCCATAAAATGGGCTAAACCTACCTTATCGGATGTGTCCAGAGAATACATGACCTAAAGCACCGCAAACACTCTGCATAATACCCACGTGCAATAGATGTTCAACAAAAGGCAGGTGTTATTATAGTTGGATTTCCTGCAACGGCAGGCGGTGAACTCTCCTGGGTGTGGCTTCCTGGCGACAAGCCCAGGTGTCTGATTCAAGGCACATCTGGCTCTGCACTTTCTAGCTGGGTGAACTTGTGTGTTTTCTTGTTTAAGTTATAATTTGTTTTCCGGTAACATGAGGATCCTATAGTACCTACAGTGGGTCCGGGGAGGACCGAGCACTCAGAGTGTGCTCATTCGATGTGACGTGGCTGCTCCTGCCACAGTTGTTATAACCCATTAGTGGAGGAATTAAACCAGCGCCTTCCCCATTCTGAAATTCAGCTTCCTTATTATGTCTGGGGATCACAGTCCCTGCACAGGCAGCCACCCACGATCATCACAAGGCCAGGAGATCATGCTGCTGACCAGTCTTCCTAAACTGTGGAGTGCCGGGCAATGTGGGCTCTGATGGTTGGGACCACAGAAGGTAGGTATGGAGGGTGGTGGTGGCCGTTCCTGGAAGCTGACTTGGCCTGCTCGAGATGGGAGGTGACTGTGATCCGTGTTACCCCTGCATCCTGGGAGACACTGGAACATCATTGTGGGTACAGGGGACCAACTGTGGAGCTTCAGGCCTCTGTTCCTGCTGGGGCCTGGCCAGGGAATCTCTTGGGCCAGGGTTCAGCCTCCATGGCCTGCACTTGAGATCAGCAAGCTCCTGAACCTCAGGGGTCCAGGTAAGGAAAGAAAACCCTGTGACTCTCTGCTCTCTGTTTCAGCACGGTCACCCTCCTTTCTCTAGAGTCCCTACGGGGTCCTCCCAACCTCCACTGGCATGAACGAGAAGGGAAAACCAGCATTTACACAATACCTACTGTATAGACCAGGTGCTTATCTAGGCACTGTCACCATCTCCATACCGCAGATGATCAAACAGAGGTGGCTTGCTGGGATGGTGCAGTGAATGACCCTTGGAGATAGGTCACCAGCTCAGGCCTGCCTGATTCCAACATTGTGCCCTCTACCCCGAGCCTGCAGATGCCGGCTCAAGTCCCAGAGCTCTACTCAGGCCACCAAGAGTCTTATTTACCTTCCCCCTGGCCCACTTTCCTGGGCTTATCAGGCGGAGCTGAAGCAGCTGCCCACACTGCTAGTGCCCATTCCAAGTGCCCGGCGGTGACAGGAGAACAAACGAGCCCGAACCCTCAGGAATCCCCTGGCCGAGAGGCCTGCCAGAGTTTTCAAAGGCGAGAAAAGCTATGAAATGGGGTTAAACAAACACTTGTTTGAAAGTAAAACAGATGCCAGACAGATGTGCTCCCAGCTTACCCTTATACAGTCTCGCGCGGCCATAGGAGGAGGCCAAATATTTATGAAGCATTTACAGCAAGAGGCAAAGCGGTGGAGCAAAGTCACAGAGGCTTGAAATCAAGCAGATGAAGCAGATCTGGGTTGGAATTCCAGATCCCCTTGGAGGGCTGGTGACCTTGGGCCAGGTACTTAACCTCTCTGAGCCTCTGTTTTCTCATCTGCAAAAGGGCATCATCATACTCTCCCTACAGAGCAAGCTTCTTAGCTTCTTAATATACAGGTGGTCCCCAACTTACAATTATTTGATTTACCGTTTTTCTTTTCTTTTTCTTTTATTTTTAAGACAAAGCATCACTCTGTCACCCAGGCTGGAGTGCAATGGCACCATCACAGCTCACTGTAGCCCCTACTTCCCAGGCTCAGGGATCCTCCCACCTCAGCCTCCTGAGTAGCTAGGACTATACACGCATGCTACCACATGTGCCTATATTTTTGTATTTTTTGTAGAGACAGAGTCTTTCCATGTTGCCCAGGCTGGTCTCGAACTCCTGAGCTCCAGTGATCTGCCTGCCTCTGCCTCCCAAAGTCTGGGATTACAGGTGTAAGCCACCACGCCTGGCCCAATTTGCCATTTTTATACTTTACATTAACGGTGTGAAAGCGATACCCATTTGGTAGAAAACATCCTTTGATGGTTCAAACCATCCTTTGAGTTTTGAATTTTCATGCAGTAGGAAACCCCCTAGCAATGCTGGACAGCGTCAGGGAGCTGCGGCTCCCGGTCAGCTACGCCATCAGGACGGCGATCCACTGATACCCTGCAGCTTACTGTGGCGCGATGTTGCGAGATGGTTTTGCCCAATATAGGCTAATGTAAGTGTTCTGAGCACGTTTCAGGTCAGCTAGGCTAAGCTTTAATGCTCTGTAGGTGAGGTGTACTGGATACGTTTTTGACTTAGGATATTTTCAACCTCAGATCAGTTAATTGGGATGTGACCCCACTGCAGGTCAGGGAGCGTCTGCACATTAGGGACATGACACGGGGCCTGACCTAGGGCAGGTGCTCAGTAAGTGTTAGTTTGATTCCCTTTATTAGAGGCTTTAGCAAGCTGAGATATGAGACCATATTCACCGTCTGAACCAGGCCAAAGGGAAGGAGGCGCTCTCCTGGGGGCAATGATGGTAAGTGAAGTCCAGAAGGCAGGAGGGTTGAAACCCAGAGGAGTCTTTGGATGTAGGGGACCAAGCTCATGTTCTGTGAACCGTGGTGGTGTCACCCTGGGGTTGGTAGATGGAGGGTGAGTTGGAGTTGGCCGTGCAGGATTTGGAGATGGGGAGGTTGAATTAATCCCCAGTCATTCTAGGGTTATTCTTCTGAGTGGAAGAGGTCTCCATGGGGCTTGGGGGCACAGTGGCAGAGGCTGGGTGTCGCATTCTGGGTCAAGACCCTGGACGAGTTTGATTCACTTCTATGAGCCTGTATCCTAAACTATAAAGGGAGGATCATGATATTTACCTTCTAGAGTTGTTGAGCAAAAAATAAAAAGTGAAGTGCCAGGCCCGTGGTGACTACTCAGAACAGTGATTGCTATCGGTGGTGTTAATGTCCCAGGAAGAAGCATGGCAGAGGGGGTGGTGGACAGAGGATGAGTTGCAGAAGGAATAAAAGGGAAAGAGGTGAGAGGGTGGATGGGGGAGTTAGGTGCAGGATGTGAGTATGGGTGGATCTGCATCTAAATCTCAATTTCCTTGGCACTTGCGGGGAGGCGGCTTCTTTATGCGAACCATGGCACATTTGCACAGGGATGCAGCAGATCTCCAAGCCTCTGGACAAGCCCGCATGGATATATTTCAGGTACACGACACTTGGTTTCCCCAGCAGGAGACAAGGCTCCTGAGGCAAGCTCATAACAGTCCTTTCCATCCACTGTGTTTGTGTTGGAGACCTGCATGTTGCCAGCTTCCCTGCAACCCCATTGGTGCAGCCAGCATTGGTGGGTGGGAGAAGGCCCCTCCAAGCTCCTGCCCAGCACCTCTTTGGGGTGGGAGAAGGGAGGGAGCAGAAGTGTCCACCAATGTCTTCTTTGATGTCAGTGTCTCCACAGTCTAGGGGCACTGACTCCATTAAGTAAAATGCTCACAACTTCCAAACCAAAAGTCAGAGCTTAGGATCTATCAACAATGGGTGTTTTCCAATTCCTGAAAAATGATTTATATGAAAAGTGAAATACCATGATAGCCATCACTTATATGAAATGCAATTTAGCTACTGATTTGGTGAATCACTGGACTGCAATGAACATGAAAAGAAGTAGAGAATCCACCGATGGGAGACTGCCTGGTGGCTGACACTTGGAGGATAAGGACGACGACAGTAATAATAGAGCAATATACCGGCTCCATCTGTATAGCACTCTGCGTGGCATGCATTATGACTGCTCTCTTGTACAGATGAGGAAACTGAGGCATAGGCAAAGTAAGTAACTTGCCCAAGGGTTTAGGACTCATAAATAGCAGAGTTGAGATTTGAGCTTGGATTTCACTGACTCCAGGGCACAAGTTTTCCCTCCCTTGCTCCTTCCCTCTCCCCTTTCCTTCTTTCCTCCCTCCCTCCCTCTCTTCCTCTCTTCCAACCCCCTCTTTATTTCCTTTTACTCTTCTCCCTACCTCCTTTGCTCTCCTTCCCTTTCCTGTCTTTCCCTCTCTCCCTCCTTCCATCTTCCCTTTTTATCCTTTTCTCTCCTTTCTTTCAGTTGGATATTGATAAATTGCCCTCCATGGAGGTTGTACAATTTGCACTCCCCCCAGCAATGTTGGGAGCCTCTCCCTGTTCTCCCACAGGCTTGCCAAACATGGTGTCAGGAAACACAGGCCTTAGGAAATGGTACCCATCTGACAGTGAAAGATGGTGTCTCAGTGCAGTTTTAACTGATCGTGAAGGAGGTTGAGCATCTTTTCATATACTGATGGGCCATTTGTATTTCTTTCTTTCGGATGATCTTTCATAACTTTTGCCCATCTTTGTTCCTTTGTTGGTCTTTTTTCTTATCAATTTCTAGGAACTTTTCATATGCTGAGGATAATATTCATGCTAGGGCTGCCATAACAAAGTGCCACCAACTGGGTGCTTTAAACAACAGAAATGGGTTTTCTCACAGTTCTGGAGGCTGGAAGTCCAAGATCAAGGCGCTGGCAGGGTTGGTTTCTCGTGTGGCCTCTCTCCTGGACTCGCAGATGGTCACCTTTCTGTGACGTCCTCACATGGTCTTTCCTCTGTGCATAGGAATTTCTAGTGTCTCTTTGTGCCTCCAAATTATTTCTTCTTATAAGGACACTAGTCGCAGTGGATTAAGGTCCACCCACACTGCCTCATTTTAGCCCAACTACTTCTTTAAAGTCCCGATATCCAAACACAGTTGCACTGATGCAGTGGGAAACTCCCTAGTAATGCTGGACAGCGTCAGGGAGCTGCGGCTCCTGGTCAGCCACGCCATCAGGGCGGTGATTCACTGACGCCCTGCGGCTTACTGTGGTGGGAGATGGTTTTGCCCATTAGAGGCAAATGTAAGTTCTCTGAGCACATTTCAGGTCTGCTAGGCTAAGCTTTGATGCTCTGTAGGTGAGGTGTACTAAATACATTTTCAACTTAGGATACTTTCAACTTCAGATCGGTTCATTGGGACGTTACCCCACTGTAAGCTGAGGAGCATCTGAGGTCCTAGGGATTAGGGCCTCAAATAAGAATTTGAGGGAATACATATTAGCCAATAACAAGAGTCCCACATATATATATATTTTTTTCTGAGCTTGCTTTTTGAAAAAACTTCACCTTGTAAATGTTCTCCCTACCCTAGGCAGTATAGCCTCCTCAGGTCTCCAAATTTGAATATCTGAAATCAGGTCTGCTCAGAAAACCAAGTGTTTATCTTTGCCTCGTTCCCCTAATTTGTCTTCAGAGACAGCTTGTTCCAGAGGAAAGTGTGTGATGGACTTCAGAGTCACTCTGACCTGGCCTGAAGTCCTGGCAATTCCCACAGCAGCACGGTGACCTTGGGCAAGTCACTCTATCTGAGACGCAGTCTCGCTTCTATAAATGACTCAATAATCGCTAGCTGGCAGAGCTTCTGTGAGAAGCAAATGAAATGATGTCTCCAGAAGGTATAGCTCCGCGTCTGGCCTGTCACCAGGGTTCAGTATGCTGCAACCATTGTGATTTTCTTTATGAAAAACAGCTCGTGTTTATCAAGCACCTATGGCAAGGAGGGCCTGAAGGGAGGGGTGATGCAGAGTGGGGTGTGTCCAGGCACCTGCTTCAGGGGCTCACAGTCAGGACCATGAGCTGGAATGCATGGACAATGCCCTTGCTGTCCTTCAAAGCCCAAATGGGAAAGGGAGGCTCCTATCTGAGCCTTGCAAGTGGAAGAGGATTTTCACAGGAGAAAAGGAGTGGGGGAATGGGAGGGCATTGCAGGGGGAGGGCCCAGGATGTCCCAGAGAAGGGAGGCAGAAAAGGAGAGATCACCTTCATCAGATCACAGGGCATTTCCTTCCACTCAAGGTTTCTGGGAGGCAGCGTGGAGACTGTTGTGCAAACGAGAACCATCTTTACCTGAAACAGGGAGACCACACAAGTATTTGATGGACTTTGACTGTGAGGCTGGAAGTGCTTGCAGAGGGAACAGACACAGGAGTGAGAGATGATGTTGGCACTACACACAGCCGGCTGAGACTGAGCTTGCGGGGAGCAAGGGCTGAGCTGGCATGGATCGCAGAGGGCTTGAGAAGGGTGTATCTGAAGCAAGAGTGTTAGGTGATCAGAGACAGCCTCAAGAAGTGGGGATTGGTCCAAGGGCCCGTGTTGGATGGAGGTGGCTCAGTGCCTGGCCCTTTACCTCCTCTGATGCTAACTCCACACCTGCAAAGTGGATGTTACTGGCCTTATTGTACAGAGGAGGAAACCAAGACTTGAAAAGGTGAAATGGTTTTCCCAAAGTCTCAAATTAGAGACTAGGTGGAGGAGTTAAACTTAGAACCCGGGGAGCCTCAGTTCTCAGCGTGCCCTTCCATGCTGGTTAGAAAGGGTCTTGGGTAGTGGTGACCCCAGTGAAAGCGATCCCCATGGAAAGCCTCAGTGCCCTCCAGCACCCACCTGCCTGGCCAAGTCCCCTCCTTTCCCAGGGTGAGTGCATTAGGCTGAGAAGGCATGGGGTTTATGGTGAGCCTACGCCAGAGAAAAGGGCCCCTTCCATCCTTTCCTTCCGTTGCTGGAACCTCATTTCATACCCCCACCCTCGTGATCTGCTGGCATGGGGGAGCACCTGTGGGGCCTCACTTCCCTCCCCTCTCCTGCTGAACAGAGGAGAGAAGGGGCCCCACTGACCACTCTCTGTTCCCCACGGCAAATGCGGTCGTGTGGCCAGGGCACTCACGTTCCCGGTGCCCTGAGTGCCACTCCAAACTGTCTGTCTCCTCTCCACAGATCCCGGGGCCAGCTCCTCCCTCACGTTCCTTATTCTTCTCCCTGCTCCTTGTGTGCCACAAACACCTTGATCACATCTACCGCAGGAACAACACCTGCTCTCCTTTTAATGATCACATTCATGGAAGGAGAACAACCAGTTTAGCATCAGGGTCCAAAACGTCCCCCAGGGGCTGGACAGGACCTTGGGAGTCCAGCAGGGCCACCATGCTGCCCTTGGGGTGGGGGTGGGGTGAAGACACCTGAAACCCTCTGAACTGCAAGGAGGGTCTCTGTTGCTGCCCCAGCCCCCTTCCTTGTCACTCTGCTCACCAAGGAAGAGCATCTGGCCATTAACTTATATGTAATAACCCTTAAACACTGCCATTAAGTCACCTCTCATTCTTTTAAACTACCCAGGAAGGGAATTCAGAGTGATATATGGAGGCTTTTATGGCTGGTACTGGGCAGCTTAAGGACTTAGCAGCACACTGAACACACACATTGTTGCATAAATAAGAATCACTGTAATATCAAAGCATCACTCAGCTCTGTGCCCAAGCTTCTCAGCAGCACGGAACCAACACCCTGCACCCTGGGTCATTGTCACTTAGACAAAGGGACCTGAGGGCAGGGGCATTGCCCCAGAGTTGGGCCACTGAATCCCATGATGTCACCACTGCTAGATGCACCAGGAGACCCTGTCACTTTGTCTCCCGACCCTCCCTCCTTCTTTCACTCAGCCTTCTCCTTAATTATGCCTCATCTTGCGAGGGGCAGGGATGGAAGAGGAAAGGAATCACCCCCTATCAGAATTAACCTGTTGCATGACAAGCACTTTTATACATATTAGCTCATCAAATGCTCAGTTGTTCACAGTGGTAAAGGTGTGATTGCTCATTTGTAGCTGGGGAGACTCAGTAACATGTCCAAGGTCACCCCGCTTGTAAGTGACGAAGCTGGGATTTGAACCCTGCCTATGGTCCTTGCATAGAGGTCATTTGCAGGAAACACAAGGCTCTGGGGCTGAAGGGGGACAGATGCTGGTGCAGGCCAACAGCCCCAAGGGGCCCCAGAGAGCCCTGTGTGTGGTGGCTTTGAAACTGGGAGTTGTGGGCTCAGAGTGGGTGTCTGGGTTTACAGACAAGGGCACAGCACTCACCTGCGGCTGCTCACCTGTGTGGCTATGCCTGCCTGGGAGCCCCCACTGGGCAAATGGACAGTGTTAATATTTAGTGAGTCATGATGACTTCAGGGGAATTGCTGTTTACTGCGAAGCAGCTTCGGCGAGCGGGGTCCAGTGTCGGGTCCTGAGGGTGGAGGAAGAGCAAGGAGCTGGGAAGTAGGGCCGCTGTGCTTGGGGAATTCCCTTCATGCCTGGAAGCGTTGGAGATGAAGCCCAGGCAGAATTTCTTCCGCCTGCCTTTCTTCTAATCCCCCTCTTGCCCATGATAAATGGGATATCAGCCGTCGTGCTGGGGTCCCTCCCTCCTTCCAATTCACAAGCGTGGCCCAAGCATTCCAGGGCTCATTCCACTTCCTCATGAGACCCCAAGGAAGTCACATACCCCTGCTGCTTCCACCCCACATGAGGATGGAGGCACAGGTGGCCAAGTTAGTGTTTTTGCTCATGGCTGGACCCTCCCACTCCCAGGCCAGGGTGGAGAGTTCTCACTGGCAGTTAGACACGCCTTATTAACAGAAATGAAAGATGAGCTAATTGCTGCTGAATGTGAGCTGCACTTTTGTAGGGAGAGCAGGGTTTTCAAATCATGGAGTCCTGGAGAGGGGAAGGACTGCCCGTGGGGCTCCTGGTCCACAGTGTGGTGCTTGGCCCACAGAGATGAGCTGGCTGCTGGTGCGGGTGGCAGACAAGCTGGAAAATATGTGGACCATAAGAGAGGAGTGGAGCAGGGCTTTATTTTTGGTAGGGGAGGGGATCTCTTACTCTGCAGGAGATGGAGCCGGAAGAAGCTCAACAGGGCAGTGGTGCCATCAAGGTATGGCAGGTGGCCATGAAGCCCACAGGCCTCAGGATCAAGTGCATCTGTGCTCAAAACCAGGGTCTGTCACAAACCCCAGCCCACGGCAAGCACCCAGGAAGTGGTAGCTGTGAGTGCCGTCACTGTGGAGAAGGCAGGGAGGGCATTCCAGTTACGGGGAGTCATAGGCATCACCGAAGCTTGATGCTGCGTTTGGGGGATCCTGTACCAGGATTAAAGGATGCAATGGCAGGGGTGGGGGGAAGTGAGGTCAGAAAGGGAGATCCTCGGGCACCAGACATGTAGCTGAGGAATGGGGTCTTATGAAGCCAGTGATCATTTCTGAGTAGGGATTCCAGAATCCAGAGTGGTATAAGACAAATCGGTGGCTCTCAAATGGCCAGCTTGGAACCACTGCCGGTTGACTACGGACTCCAAATATACCCCAGTGTGTATGACACATAAATATACAGCGTCCCGGGTGCCACTTTCAGAGAGTCTGATTCAGTAGGTAAGAAAGCCTAATATGTGTTAAATGTCTTCTACCTGCTTGATTTTATCCTATATATTTTACTTTTTTGTTTAACTAATATAATCCTCACAAGAATCCTATGGGAATAGGTACTGTTATTATCGCCATCTTACAGCTGGAGGAAGTAAAGCACAGAGCGGTTAAGGAACTTGCTCAAGTTTGCACAGCAGCAATTGTCAGAGCTAGGATTTGAACCTACACTGCCTGACTCTGGAGCCCATACTTTAAAGCACACTGCTCTCCTGGTTCTAATGAAGGCTGAGGAAATCTCACTTGGCTGGGCACACGCCCTCCTGTCCATGATTCTTCCAGGCTGCAGATTTGAGACTCATTATCAGTATCAGTATCAACCAGTGGCCTTGTGTTCACAGAAGACAGTGGTCAGGGTAGGCTGCACCTTCAGGAAGGGCTTCAGGAACAGGTGGACTTAAGGGGGTCAGGTTATGGTGGAAGCAGGGAATCAGGGAAGAAGACAAGCTGGGTGAGAGGCACAGCATATATAAAAGCCAGGAAAGAGCAGACATGCAGGCCAGTGGGGGAGGCTGCCTGTGGAAGGGCCTGGGAGTGAGGCTGGGTGTGCGGAATGAACTTGGAAGGCTCTGTCTGGAGCGAGTGTCTCTGTGTCTTGTAGCATGCTTCCCTCACTCTCATGCCAGTAATTGTAAGCCCTCAAGAAGCCGTTATTTCCAGAGCCACCCTGGGCTCAGTAAGAATCAACCCATGATTAAAAGGTCAGGCCAGAGAAGAGGCATTCACAGCTTCACAGTCCTCCCAAATGAAGACTCATCCTTAGGGCCTGATGGGATCCCTGGGGACAGAGGGCTGCAGGGCAGAACTGAGGCTAGGGCACCCACAGCAACCTGGAGGGGAAATCACTCCCCTCTCTGCTCTGGACCAGGAAGTGCGTGAAGGTCCACAATTCCTGGCAAGGTTTAAATAATAACAGATAATGAAATTGTCACACCGAGGAAGGGGTGTAGCAGCTAGGAACTCAGTTCCCAGCGTCGGGAAGTTTTCATTCTGGCTCTGATGCTCACTAGCCATGAGACGTGTCAAGTGACTTTTCCTCTCCAAGCCTCGGTTTCCTCTGCTGTAAATGAAGAATTAATCTTGCTGGAGTTGTCATGCAGAATCATTGAGATGCACAATGCTTCTCATAAGCACTCAGTAAACAGAAGCCGTTGTTCTTATTTCTGGCACAAACTCCCTTGGTCACCTACCTAGCAACCATTCTCTGCTAGCAAGACTTAATTTTGTTGAGTAATTCCCCTTCCCCCATGTGCATATGGGCTTCATGGGGGTGGCACCAACCCTAGAGCCAAGAACTGAGTCATGATTGGTCTAAGGCTAAGCCAATCTTGGTAGACCTGTTCCCTCTGCTAGTGATTGGTTAAGCCATGGGCAGTTGATACAGTTATAGTCAATAAGAGGAAATCTTATAAAAAGGAGCTTCTGGGAAGGTTTGAAGAGGTAACTGGGAAGAAATAGTTCCTTTTCTTATTCCCTGGACAGGATTGTGTCTGCAGTTGACGACTGGAACCACAGTGGCCACCTTGCACCCATGAGGGGAACTATGCTTATAGGTTGAGGAGGGCAGGGAAGAAAGACAGACCTGGGACTTTGATGAGGGCCTGGGCTGATGAATTAATCAGCCCTAGAATCCCCCTAGCTCAGGACTTCTTATGTGAGAGAATAATTTTCAACATTGTTTAAACCACATTGAGTTTGCTGTTCGTGTTTCCTGTTACCTGAGCTGGAAGCATCTACCTAATACTCTATTAATTAAAGTTTGGTAAGCATCTGTTATTCCTGGAACAAGGCACTTATGTACATATCACTTCTTGTTACCCTCACACTAATAGAGCACAATTAATATCCTTAGCTGTCTTAGTCGGCTCTGGCTGCCGTAACAAAGTATCATAGCCTGTGTGGCTTAAACAACAGACTTTTATTTTCTCACAGTCTGGAGGCTGGAAGTCTGAGGTCAGGTTGCCAGCAGAGTCGGGTTCTGGGGAGGACTGTCTTCCTGACTTGTAGATGGCCACCTTCTCACTGGGTCTTCACATGGTCTTTCCTTGTTGCATGTGCAGAGAGAGAGAGAGAGAGAGAGAGAGAGAGAGAGAGAGAGAGAGAGAGAGAGAGAGAGAATCTTTTCCTCTTCTTATAAAGCCTCCAGTCCTATGAGATTAGTCCCCCACCCTTAGGACCTCCTTTAACCTTAATTACCTTCTAAAACCCCTGTCTGCAATTCAGTCACACTGGGGGTTAGGGCTTCAACGTAGGAACCTGGGAAGACACAACTGAGTTTCAGTCCATGGCACAACTGCACACTTAAGAACAATTAGGCTCAAAGGCGGGAAGTGACTTGCCCAAATCACATCACCTGCAAGGTGGCGGAGCTGGGCTGTGAACAGAAGTCTGAATTGCGAAGTGTGTGCTCTCTGTGCTACTCAAGCACCCCCGCTGGTGTGTGTGTGACTCAATCCGTAAGTCATCTTACTATGCTACTCTGGGAAAAACTATAAATACAAAAATTTTCACCTTTAAAAAGATCAGCTTTAACTGAGGCATAATTTACCAACAAAATAGTCCAATTAGAACTGTCCAATTAGGTGCATTTTGACAAATGTATGCAGTTGTGTAAACACCACCACAGTCGGGATATAGAACAAGCTAATCACTCCCAAAAGCCCCGTCACAGCCCTTTCGGAATCCCTTTCATTCTGCCCTTCGGCCCAGGCAATCACCCACCTGCTTCCTGTCCCTGCAGTTTGGCCTTTTCTAGAATTTGCTATGAATGGAAGCCTCCAGTTTGTGTCTTTTGGGTCTGGCTTCATTTACTTGGCAGATGCTTTGGAGATTCAGCCATGTGGTTACACTGGGCCAGTCATTCACCCCTTTTCATTGCTTGTAGTATTCTGTTGTAAGGAAATATCAGATGTAGGTTTATTTGAATTTAATTTTATTTATTACTTTTTTTTTTTTTTTTTTTTTTTGGAGACAGAGTCTATCACCCAGGCTGGAGTGCAGTGGTGCAATCTCGGCTCATTGCAACCTCTGCCTCCCAGGTTCAAGCAATTCTCCTGCCTCAGCCTCCTGAGTATCTGGGACTACAGGAGTGTACCATCACACCCGACTAAATTTTGTATTTTTAGTAGAGACGGGGTTTCACTATATTGGTCAGGCTGGTCTTGAACTCCCGACCTCAGGTGATCCACCTGCCTTGGCCTCCCAAAGTGCTGGGATTATAGACATGAGCCACCACGCCAAGCCAATTTGAATTTTAAGATCTTGCTTTTCATACATGAATGTTCCGGGAAGCTCAGCTCCATGTGTTTTGTGGCTTGCAGGGAATCACACTACAGTCAGAAACACCCCGGTGCTGGGCCGGCCGGGCCCCTGCTGCTTTCCAACAACATGCTGCGATCTTGCATCTAAACAGCTCTAGTTCCCTCATGTCTCCAGAGAGCTTGCACCCTACCTCAAGGCAGTGCAGGAAGGAATTCCATGTGTTCCCCAAATCTGAGCAGCCCGTGTTTGAGCTTTTTTGCAGATGGGCAGTTCTTCTTTTATCTAGTCTCAAGCCTTCATGCTTCATTACCATTCTCCCCGCTGCTGATGAAGTGAAGCTTTGAAGTGAGCATACTGTGTGGATCTGAAGGCACCAGGGAAAGGATGACGGGAAGGCCCAGGAGTCTCCCATGTCCCCTGTTAGACAAAAAGCTGCTTTCTCCAGGAGCAGATGCCATCGGGACCCACTGATATCCCCTCCCTCGCTCTTGTCACTTCAAGTGTGCCACCCGACTTACCCCTGCCAGCTTCCTAATTTCTTTGCCTAGGGTTCTCTTTGCCTGGCAGGGCCTGTTGTGCCCACTCTATTCCCATGGCCTTCTCTCCCCAGGGAAAGATAACTCCAAGGCTCACGTGTGTCCGACACGGGCCCCCAGGGTTTTCCCAGGGCTTGGGCCCCGTTGTCCACAGGGGTAGCTGCTGCTGCCATGCTCTGCCTGGCTTCTCCTGTGCCCTGACAGTGGTTCTTGACAAATAAACCGCCTGCTCTGGAGTCCTTGTCTTGGGTCTGCTTCTGGGAAGCCCATTCTGAGCCAGATGGTAGCAGTCAGCACTGGCAGTCTCTGGGGCCTGGGGTGGTTGCTTTATGCACTGCTTTCATCACCACAGTCCTCTGAGTTGGGACCTGTCACTGCCATCTTGCAGATGACAGGCGACTCGCCCGAAGTCGCACACTTAGCAGGTGGCCAAGCTGGATTTCAGACTCTCAGCCCCTCCCCCACCTGCTTCCACCCTGAAACAAACATATTCAAACGCCCATGTGACTCTTACCTGGAGTTTGATTAAAGCCCTTGGGCCTGGGAGTCCAAAAATCAGAATTCTGTCTCTGCTTCGTCACAGATGTGCTGTGTGGCCTTGGGCAAGTCACTTCCTCTTTCTGGGCTGTTTTTCCCATTATAATCTGGAGGGACTGGATTATGTGATGTCAACAGGTCCCTCTAGCTCTAGACATTTGGTAGAAGCTAAGGTTGAAGGAGGTGATTTTAGAACAAATGCCAGGCCACCCTGTCTTATCCAGCGGGAGTGAACTGCGGAGTTTGCACCCGCAGACAGCAGGGAGGGAAGGAGAAACAGCCATCTGAAGGATTCGGAGGAAGTTGCCACGGAGTATCAAGGCCAGCTCCTTGAGGGGTGTCTCAGGGAGAGGAGTGCAGACTTCCAAGTCTAAAGGCAGGAGGTGTCGGGCTGGAACCTCCTTGTCCTTTGCTCCTGGCTGGAAGTCCTGGGAAGAACCTGGGATAGGGGGGCTCTCCTCATCTGTCTGGTCCCTTATAAGGGGTCCCTTGAGCAGAGGCTGTTCGGAATCCTCCTTCTCACAAGGACTCTCTCACCAGGAGGTCACCTCCCCCAGCACAGGGGTGGCGGGACAGGGTGGAGGGACAGCTAATGAGTCAGAACCGTGTTCCCTCCACCTCCAAAAGCCCAGAGCAAGGCAGAGGGAAGAGCCCGGTGAATTATGCATGCACCTGCTAATCACACGCTGATTAAAATGATTGTACTAATATTAATTCTTCCAGCCCTCTTGGAGGAGAGGGCCGTGCCTGTTCCCGGCTCCTGGCACTAGATCGTGCCTGGATCGTGCCCAGCAGACCTGTGGATTTGTAGGATGCTGGCTCTCCACCAGTCCCTGCGCGAGTTGCTGGATGTGAGCTCATTGTGACCCCTGCCTTGGGAAGGAGGGAAGGCCTGGTGCCTGGCCTAGACGTCTGAACCTGCAAAGTGAGGTTCAGAGATGTCAAGAGCCTTAACTATGGACACACAGCAATAAGCCTGGTTAGGAATCAGGCATTCTGTTCTCCAGGCTGTGGGCTGTGCCTACAGGGTGAAAAACAAGAAGGATTTTCAAGGTAGTGTCACATGGGGGAGGTGCTTTTAGGCAGATATCTGCAGGAGGGACACTGAGGGGACATCCTAGCTTAAAGATATCTGACTTACAAATGGCCAGACACCTGGCTTCATTTTTCAGACACCTGAAGGCATCGTGGCAAAGTTAAGGAAAGAGCACGGACTCTGGGGCGAAACTGACCTAAATTCCAGTCTGGTCTCCCCCAGGCTCTAGCCAGGGGATCTGGAGAGCCAGACTTTTCCTCCTTCAACCTTAGACGCCTCATCTGCAAAAGGAGTCAGTCATGACCAGAACTGCTGCCAAGATTAAAGGATACAATATGATAAGTAGGGCATCCGTGGCGCATAGCAGATAATCCTCGGGACCAGTTTTCTGAGGAGTAACCCTTTTCACACTCAGGGGCAGTTTTCAGGTGACTGGTATTTCAGAGTATCTGCACCCCCGCCCCCATGACATTCTCCTCCCAGCAGTGGGGGACTTCCCTCTTCTTCCTTGGTGAGGTGGGAGGAGTTCCTGGATCTCAGCAGAGAATTTAGAATACAGAGCAACTCCCCAAGGAAACAATGTTACAAGTCGTTGGTAATCACAAATACAAATTACAGGTTGTCAGCTCCCTTGAGGGGTTAAGGGGGCTTTGGGAGTGGGGTTACCCTGGGACTTTAGCAACTATCAGCAAGTTCACCAGGCCAGCTTTGCCTTTAGCAATGATATCAGAAGCCACATCCAGTGTTTATTGAGCTCCTGTTTGCTGGGCACTTGACACACAGCGCTTCCTTTAATTTTTCTGGATGTCTTTGAGGCTGACGGGTATTTTTATTCCCCCCTTTAACAGATGAGGACACAGAGTGGTTTGATTCCTGGCTGAAGTTTGCCATCCTCCCCGTCTGTGCTTTTAACCATGACTTTCGTTATTGCATCTGCTGACACTGTTTATCTGGAAAAATGCATGCTTGATCCAAGAAGCTGACTTAAAAGTGAACTTTGGGGACAGACTCTTCCATAAACTAAAGATTGCATAGACTCTGGTGGCCTGGAGAATTCAGAGGTAGAAATAGTCCAATAAGGGGCACTTTCTCAAGGGCCCAGGCCATGCGGCCTGGGTCCAAGGTTTTGCCTTTTCCCAGAAAAGTCCACAGAGAGCCCTGAGTATGTACCCAGAGATGGCTGGCAAGGACTGTGGGCATGTGTGGGGTTGGGGTCAGTAGGGTGTGTGTGTGTGTGTCTGTGTGTGTGTGCACTCAGTTCTTGGTACATTACATAAACCTGTCTATACTCATGTGCGCATAAAACATAAACACAGTGCATTACCCAGTCTCAGGTTCTCTCTGATGATATTTCTTTCTGCAGTTGATTATTGCCTTGTCCTGTCTCCTCATCTCTTATTCACAAATACACTTATTGATGTGGTCTGCCCTTCATTAATTTGCATGGGTTTGCATAGTGCCTGGGGAATGATCAGATGTCTTATCCTCTCTCTCCACTTGAGCAAGGAATTCCTCATTTAGAGCAATGACCCTATACAGGGGTGGGGGGGGGTGTTTGGGGGATTGGATCGGGGAGGTGGCATGCATATGTTGAAAAGTCATATTCGGTATGCCCATTGTTTTCAAAATATATCTTATGGCAAACCAAGCTTCTCAGTGGGTGGAGAGGATGATGAATTTGGATCTTCAAGGGGGTGGATGAAGAGGAGGCACTGAGATTGGTGAGTTTATCTGAAGGGGCAGAGATGGGATGCAAAGGTGGGCACAGTAGGGCAAATTTCTTTCTTTTTTCCAGTTCTCATTGGCCAGGACTTAAGCCATTACCTAGATTTCAATCAGCTGTAACAGATATAACCTTGAAGTGTGAGGTTGTCAGGAAAAAGAAGAAAGGAAGGCAGGGAAGCAGGGAGAGAGAGAGAGAGAAAGAGGGAGCAGCCTGGAAAAGAGAAAGGGAGTGTCAGACCCCATGACGACAGGGCCATTTCCTCCACTGCGTCCTGTTGACCTGCTCCAGGCCGTCCCCGAAATGCATACAGCCAGGTCTTGCCCAATCAGGTTTTCTCTGTCCTCTGAATTATTCTTTGCAATTAAGGTGTACGTTCTCCATTTACAGAAGAGGAAGTGAAACCACTGAGAGGACCCTTGACCACTTAAAGGGAGACTCGGGATTCAGCCGAATGTCTTTCTTCCTGAGTTCGAATCCCTGATCTGTCTCTTACCACAATTTCATGTGATATCAAATGAATGATCTAACTTCATGTTGTCGCAGTTTCTGCATCTGTGGAGTAGGGTAATACTGCAGAACTTGTTAGGGTTGTGTAAGCCTTAAATGAGTTAATATATGTAAAATGCATAGAACAGTACCAGGCGCATATTAAATTCTGTATAAGCTATTATTCTCTTGTTATTATTCTAGGAGCATAGATTGTTCAGTTAAAAATCTTGTCCCGGGGAGGGACAGCGGCAGGTGGGGAGTTGGGGAGAGATAGTATGGGGAGAAATGCCAGATATAGGTGATGGGGAGGAAGGCAGCAAATCACAGTGCCATGTGTGTACCTATGCAACAATCTTGAATGTTCTTCACATGCACCCCAAAACCTAAAATGCAATTAAAAAAAAAGTCTTGTCTCTCCCTCTTTCTCCCCAGTGCCCCTTCCTGCCAGCTACTCCTTCCTTTTAAGAGTTAAGCCCTGGTGTTGTCTTCTCTGGCCAGCAAGTGATGTTGGCCCGTTTCTCCTTCTCCTTCCCCCCACCCCACCCCAGGGTCTGGCCTCCTGGAGGATGGACCTGTGCCTGTTTCTCAGACTCCCAAGCAGGCAGCAGCTCGGGCAGTAAGCTCAGGGATGCTTACTCCCCGCCCTTCCTCTCTTTGAGAGTCTGAGGGCATAAGTTAGATAAGCGTGACACCTGTTTTAAATTAGCCTTCAGAAGCCTCCGACAGCTGAGAAATTATTTAACAGGGAAAGAATTGAGTACATGAATAAATATTAATATTAAATCACCACTTCCCTAGATTTAAGAGGAAAGGTGGGGGACTCACCAAGAAATGGAGGCAGCAGGTGTCTTAGAGATGCCACTGTGCAAGGCTCACAGAAGCAAGCTGTGGAGTGGGACCACGGAGACACCCATCCTTGGTCACCCGGTTCCTGTCCGAGCCGAGTGGGGACTCTGTCCATCAAGGAGGCGGGAAGGTGGCAGAGGCAACATCCGAGCAGCTCACTGCAACTCCACAGGTTCTCATTTGAACTCCAGCCCTCCCAGGCTGTGGTCCTGGAGGGAAAGAGACTCCACCTGACAGTTGTCCAAAGCATGGAGCAGACTCCCATCCCCAGCCCTTGGAGAGGGGCCGCTGTCCTGGCTCAGCCTGGCCCCATCGCGATTTTCATGGGCCCAGCACTGTTGCCTCCGTGGGCCCCCCTGCCCTCATATAAAAATGTTAAAATGTTTATTTTATGACCACATTGGAATAAAGATGACTACAATCCAGGCTGGATTCATGATTCCATATTCATTATTATTTTTTTCATTTTTTTCCTGATTTTAAAAGGAATCAAAATGAAAACATTTTTTGTGGGCCCTGGGCACGGTGCCTACTGGGGCCTGATGGAGGGGGTAATCCTCTGGCTGGGATGAGGGTGACAGATGCTTAAGCCAGGAAAGCAGGAACTGGTAAGAAGGGGCCAGCTTGGGAGTGAGGGTCTCCAGGGGAACGCAGAGCCACCCAAGGGCTGTGAGGACTTGGAAACTTAGATCCCATCCTTGAGTCCCAGATCACAGATTGAAATTAAGAAATAATCATCAATTTCTTTTTTTTCTTCTTCATTTTTTTTAGACGGATTCTCACTCTGTTGCCAGGATGGAGTGCAGTGGCACAATCTTGGCTCACTGCAACCTCCAACTCCCTGGTTCAAGAGATTCTCCTGCCTCAGTCTCCCAAATAGCTGGGATTACAGGTGCGCACCACCATGCTTGGCTAATTTTTGTATTTTTAATAGAGATGGCGTCTCATCATGTTGGCCAGGAAAATCTTAATCTCCTGACCTCATGATCAGAGAGCCTCAGCCTCCTAAAGTGCTGGAATTACAGGCATGAGCCACTGCACTGGGCCATAATCATCACTTTCTATGAATAACAAAAGTAATAATAATGAGTATAAATGAGCAGCACACTCTGCTTTGACTGTCCTGACTTCCTTGGCATTCTTCGAAACCCTCCAAGCAAAAGGAAAAGGAACTGCCAAGCACATTCCAGCCTCAGAGCCTTGGCCTGTGCTCCCCTGGCCTGGCACCCTCTTCCCGGGTATTCGAGTGACTCGCTCCCCCTTCTCCTTGGGTCTTCCTCTAATGTCACCATCCTAGTGAGGTCCTTCCTGGCTTTTGCATCGAAACAGCCCCTCTCCTCCCTTCGTCCTCTGTTCTTTTCCCCTGCTAAATTTTCTTCATACCACCTCCCACTTCCTCATATTGCATTGCGTGGCACATGTAAACGTAGGGTATAGTAGAAAATACACCGCATGTGACCATGTGTAGATGTTTACCAGGTTGTAGGGACTTTGTCTCATTCTTCTCTGTGTCCTTAGCATCTAGAACAGTGCCTGGAATACAGGGTGCTCAATAAATGCTAAATGAATGAATGAATGAGACATGTTTGGCACATACATGGCAGGTACAACCATCTTTGTGCCTGGCGCTTTGGGTGCTGAGCCCTCAGCCCTCAATGAGGAGGTATTGCCCTCCTTCTACCACTGCAGAGACTGAGGCCTGGACATAAAACAAGCAAGCTCCAAAGTAATACAGTTAAGGTAGGTCAGTAGCTTCCCTGGAGAAAATAAAGTGTAGACAGGTCAAGGTTTGAGCAAAAACATGGTTTGGAAGGCGCAGCAACGGAAGGGTGAGGGGAGAAGGGGGCTGATGGTTTCCCTGTCTACTCCAGGTTCAGCATTTCAGTTTCTGTCTGCCCCAAAGCCTTCTAGGCTCTTTGTTGCACACTGTGGATGTCACACTGATCAGGAGTTGGGGACACTGGTTTAAGTGCCTGCGCTGTGGAACCTGAGCAGTTCTGTCTCCCCCTGGGTCTCAATCTCCCACTCTGTAAAGGAGGGAACTGGGGCACAGTCTGAGATCCCTGTGTTGGACAGGGCTGAGCGCTCCCTTCTTCTGCACCAGGGAAGGGAATGAGTCCTCCTCCTGGCTGCCTCTCCTCCTTCTAGTCCCTGGCTCAGAGCCTGACGCCTGCAGGTACTGGTGGGTCCTCTGCAGGCCGTGCAACGGATGTTGCATTTAACACCTGCCTCGTATCTCCGAAGCCCCATCCTACACATAACTGTGAGCGCATCGCTCTGCTGAACTCCAAATAGACATAAGCCACTGCCCTGCTCGGCTTCTTGTCCAATTATGGCTGAGACATTGATGTGACAGGGTGCGTTTAATTAGAGGACCATGTGCACTGACCCAAACGCTGTTTTGGCCCAGAATTTTCCAGCTCGAGCAGCCCAAACCCTGTGTGTGATGATAATATAAAGATCTTTAGATTGTGCTGGGGATTAAATGAGATAATGCATGCATCTGGCAGGGAGCAGGGGACCAGCCAGTGACCTGTGGTCAGGTCCCAGCTCCTCCCTCCCCTTCCTGCTCCTGACATGGATGCCCACCCTGCCTAGCCATGTCCTGGAAGGGTGCCCATCCTATCTTGGCTGGGCAAAACGTCAGCGCTCTCTTTCCTGAATTTGTCCTCCAAGGATTTGCAGGAGTTGGGAACAGGTGAGGCCTTCAGAAGACAGTGACTCTTCTCCCAGCTCCCAGAAGCACATCTGGCTTGGCAGCATCTTTGGGCCACCCAAAGCCAAGGTCCCTCGGCCCAAGCAGCATTTGGGTTAGTGTGAGGGCACATGTTCCCGTCTTGACACCACTGCCGCCATTAGGTAAGACACTGAGGGGGTGGCGGGCTGTCTTCATTTGGTGTCTGGTGAGCTCTGCTATAAAGGAGGAAAGCGGTTCAGAGAAGTTAAGCAACTTGCCCCGAGTTGTTCAGCTAGGAATTTCCAGAGCTGGATTCAATTCAGATCTCTGGGTGTCTGCCCTATGCCACGCACCCTATTCATTAGCCTTTAAATGGGATCTGAACCCTTTATTTATGGGGACAAGTCCTTAGTGTCTGGCAGACCAAGCTTTCCTTCTACCACGGAGTGGAAAGTCTTGCCACCATTTCCAGAAAGTGTCCTTTTTTTTTTTTTTTTTGACAAGATCTCACTCTGCTGCCCAGACTGGAGTGCAGTGGCATGATCTCGGCTCACCACAACCTCTACCTCCTGGATTCAAGTGAGGCTCCCACCTCAGCGTCCTCAGTAGCTGGGATTACTGGTGCATGCCACCACGCCCAACTAATTGTTTCGTATTTTTAGTAGAGATAGGGTTTTGCCATGTTGGCCCAGCTGGTCTTGAAATCCTAACCTCAGGTGATCCGCCCACCTCAGCCTCCCAAAGGGCTGGGATTACAGGCATGAGCCACTGCACCCAGTCCCCAGAAAGTGTCTTTTAAGGGTAAATTGTTGCTTCTTTTCCTGAACCTGTAGGATGTGTCACAGCCCTTCTTACCAACTGTCCCAGCACTGATTCTTTTCCCTCCTGGCAGTGACCAGATCTGTCATTAAATGACTCATTGTGAATCTCACGAGAGCAGAGACTGTCTGTCTAAGTCACCATTGTTGAATGAATGAATGCTTGCATGGATGAATGAATGAATGAAACATGAAACTCTTTCCTGAGTTCTGTCCTCTCACTGCTCTAGCAAGCTGCCCTCTGAGTCCTTCCTGCACCTGGAGGGGGGTCATCTGTGCAGAGGTGAAGATAGAGCCAGGGTGCCTAATGGGGTCTGAGGCCTCTCCACCTGGTGAAATTGCCTGTAGACTCCACGTCTGTGTCTGCCCACCTGACCCATGCTCCAGGCCCTGCTGCCCTCATCTCTCGTTCTCCTGATGAATCACACGAGGCCCAGTGACACAGCATCGTCACTCTCCTTATCCAGCAGACGCGACATCACCCTCCTTCACCCGCTGCAAACTGGCCGCCCAGGCATTGCAGGAAGCCACCCTGCCCCCTCCTGGGCCCGACTGCCCTCCCCTCTGTAATATCCCTTTTCTAATGGAGTGACCTGAACCCTGTGTGCTGTTCTAAAAGCAGGTTTGGAAGCCCCTGAGACAACAGCCAGGTAATTTCCCTGGCGGAGGCACGATCTCACCTCACGCTGCATCCCTGAACCTGCTGGCTGGCTGAAGAATGTCAGTTTTATAGAGTATAATAAAATAAAGCAGATTCATTCCACGAATTTTGAGGCACCATCTAGCTCTGAGATTTGGGGGCTCTTCCTTTCCATTAAGTTGTAAACTGCATGAGAACAGGACCATGTCTGTGAATGGGTGAATTTTATTTTATGTAAATTGAACCTCAAGGTAGCTGGCAACAATGAATGCAAGTAGACAGGATATATGGCAACTGGGAGAATATTCTAGGAACGATGAGGACGTTGTGCATTTGGTACCAATGGGAAGGAGGTCAGAGGTGAGCCTGGAAAGCTGGCACAAGCCCAGGTCATGGAGAGCCTTGAGCAGTATTTGGTGTGAGATATGTAACAGCCATTGCTGTGTAACAGCCAGCCCCAAACTCAGTGGCTTAAATATAATCATTTATTCTCCTACCATAGATTTATGGTGGGTGGAGGTCAGCTTACATGAGTTGGGCTCAGGGGGGCCGTTTAAGATGCGGATCCACCTGGGCTTGGCTCCAGATGGTGGGTGGAGCTGTGTGTTCATTCTGGGGTCCCAGCTGAGAGAGCAGCAGCAGCTCCCTCGGGGAGGGAGAGGAGCTCTTCTAGTGAAGAGGGCAGAAATGCAGACGGGAGGGTCCCCCTGTGCAAGCCTATTTCAAGCCATTGCTCAACCAAACATCCCATTGGCTAAAGCAAGTCACGTGACCAATCCCTACACTGATGGCATAAAGAAGAAAGTTCTGCCCACAGAGAAAGGGAGAAGGGAGTGGGTATGTGCTGAACATCAGTTCACGCATTCACAAGGTAGCTTGGGATAATGGTCAAGAGAATAGGTTCTGGAGTCTGGGTTCACATTTTGATATTTATCAGCCACGTGACTTCAGGCAGTAACTTCACCTCTCTGTGCCTCAGTTTTCTCACCTAAAAGGCAGATAGCAAACACAACGCATTCGATGACATAATCTCCATCAAGCCTTTTAGCCTTGGGCCTCACATAGAGTGAACACTTACGTTCGCCACGATTTCAAAGATGACGAGAGATATTCCAATTTCCTCTTTGCCATCCCTTCTGATTCCCCACATCCTCCTTTTTTTCCGCTGAGCCAAACCACCTCCCTTCTCCCCCTCCCCAGGGTCTCCACTCTCTTCAAATATTTGGAAATGTCCCTGAGGTCCCCAATCTCAGTCATGGTTAAGCCAAGCTACACAGATTTAGTTCCTTTAATCTTTCCTCGTAAATTAATCCCTCTGAACCTTTAATCATTTTCCTCGAATGAGATTCAAATGAGACGCTTGTCTGGACTCCCACCACACATGGCTGCAGCCTGGTGACAGCCTGTCATGCTGACAGGTTTCTTGTCCTTTGGGGAGGGAGCACTAAGCTACCCCAGAGAGAAGATTCTGGGCATCAGGAACCTATACCAACAAAACAGCCCAAGCTTTTGTGGGTGTCCTGCCTCTTTACCTGAGTGTTTCCTGAAGTAGGAATGGGTGGCTGGTCATGTGCACCCTCCCTCCCCCAGCTCCCCTCGTGACCCATTGGCCACCAGGTATCCCTTATATGGAATATATGTCCTGTCTTTGTACTTGGGATGCTAAATCCTCATGATCTCCCTGGGAGGCAAGATGAGACAATAGTAAGACCATGAGTTCAAATCCCAGTCCGGACACGGCTGAGCTGTGTGACTTTGGGCATACATAACTTAACTGTTTTCTCACCTGCAAAACGGGATCCTAAGAGTACCTGCATCATAGCGTTGTTGGAAGAATCCGATAACGTAACACGGCTTCGAGTAGTATTTAGCCAACAGTATTTGGTCTTGATGAATGTTGGTTGTTGTAAGCATAATTATTCATACATGGTAGATGGAGAGAGTCATTCAGAGAGGTGAGGCGAGCTGCCCAGGTTGTAGAGATGGGATTAGAACCCATCTCTTCATGTGGGTCCAACACTCTGTCTCAGCCTGGCAGAAAGGGTGCAAGGGGTCCCTGCATGGTGGGACCATGAGTGGGATCCACAGACCCATCTAGGGACGAATGGAATGTCAGGTGCACCAACAGCCTGCCCTTCTCTTAGTCTCTGGGGTGTGGGCTTGGAAGCTGGCTGCTTGTTTCTATGACCTTCTAGGAAACATCCTTCTGACCTATCGTCGAAGAGGTTTCCAAGTATAAAAGTCAATGGTTGAGGGCAAACACTGGAACAAAACATATTCCCTCCCCCAGTTCCATGAGGCAACAGGACCCACATGGCTTTGTAATTCCTGACGGCATGGCTCCGGTGTTGCTCGGCATTTAAGCTTCAGGTTGTACAGCCTATAGACAGCTGGGAGTATTGTCACACTGACACTGGGCAGATCTGAGTTGAATTTCTCCCTCCTAATTGTGAGGGCCTGGTGTTAAAGATAGATTTTGGAGTGAGGCTTCCTGGCTCAGAATCCCAGCTCTGCCTCTTACTATCTGACCACAGGCAAGCAACTTTAACCTCTCTGTGCCTCAGTTTCCCCATCTTGGAAAAACAGGGATGATCATAATAGCACCCATGTCATAGGGTTACTGTAAAGGTGAATAAATCAAATTGTAGAAAGTGCCTCTGAGAGGACCCAGCACAGAACGAGAGCTGGTCATGTGTTTGCTGCTACTCTTGCAGCCATTTCACTGCATCTCCACAGCTGGGCAAGTCACTGCCCCTCTCTGAGCCTCAGTTTCTATAAAATAAGTGCACTGGTACTTGTCTCCCAGGGGTAGGTGAGAATCTGGTGAAACAAAGTTGGGGAAAGTGCCTTGCAAAATGCCAAAGCGTTATGCATTTTGAAGGATCATTAGGGGGATGGCAGCATAATCGTGAGTGTCAGTGAGGTGAGTGATGAGCTGGGCTATTTAAATGAGAACTTCGAAGCTCCCCAGAAGCCTTTATTCCCTGTCCCCAAACACTTACTGTGTTGGAGCATCTCGTACCTTTCTGCTTTCCACCTGGGAGATTGATTTGCTCAAAATTAGCCTGGGGAGGGCAAAGCTCTTAGGGGGTTGGGTACAAAGGGAGATGGAGACTGTAAATCTTCCCCCCAACAGTGAGTTGCTAGATGATTGGGAAATGGATTGTTGAATCTCAATCTCTCTGTCTCCTGCTCTTCCTCCCTCCTCTAAAGCGATTGAAGAATAAGATGGATACTGTCTGTCTCAAAGCCAGGCACCTGGAAGTCACTGCTCATACCTCCTTCTCCCTCACCCTCCATGGCTAGTCAGTCACCAATGCCTGGAAAGATCCCTCCAGAATACCAGCTGTAGCAGCCCATTCTGTCTCCCTCCATGGCTGCAGAGTTCAGGGCCTCTCCCGTAAATGTCTACAATGGCATCCGTGTGCCTCTCTTGCCCCCTTTCTTGTCCTTTTAGAATCCACTCTCCAAGGAGCAGCTAATAGAGTATTTAAAAAAAACACTCATCTTATCTTCCCCCAACTCTTTGTTGGCTTCCCTTTTTTTTTTTTTTTTTTTTTTAGAAAAATGTTCAAAATCTGGTAAAGAAGGAGCTGTTGTGATCTCATTTTGCAGATGAGATTCAGTCCAATTTCAGTGGCTTTGCACATGCCTTTCCTGCCCTGTGCAATTCTCTTCCTTCTTCTCATGATCTCCCTGCCCACACTTAACTTCCCTGGGGTAACTCCTGCTCTGTTGGAAATAGATGCTCGGTGCCACAAAGAAAAATTAGCACTGAGACAAAGGATCTTTCAGCAACGCAATTTTTACTTCCTGAACTTCAGAAAGGGTACCCTCGCTAGCCATCATGCCACAAGAGTACAATGAACAAAGGAAAACACACCAATTTATCCCTTACGTATTTGGGATTGTCCTTACTGCTGTGCCTGATCTCCATTGGCTGGAGCCAGACCTCAAAATCCAAACTAAAACCTGATTGGCTGACAATTTAAAACTTTTCTAAACAGGTAAAACAATGGAGAGCTGGGACATGCCTGTGAGCACGTCCAGCACAGATATCTTGGTTAAGTACAAGGACATAGAGTGTACTACATGCCTGTAAGCGTGGCGTGTCTAACAGACACATAGGATAGGGCTTAACAAAGTTATTAGCACACTTATTCTTTAACAAGAAAGGAAACTGTAAAAAGGAACTTTTGTATTTCCCACATGCTCCTTCTTCAGGTTCCCATTTCCTTGCTCACTGATGGAGGCTTCCTGGCTGTGTCTGGGATCTATGCTCTCATAGCATCCTCTATCTTTCTTCAACACATTTATCTTTGTAACCATCATCCCTCCTGTGACCATTGTATTAACATCTGCCTCTCCTAGGAGAGTGGTACCATAATGGCAAGCTGGGGCTGCTATAACAAAATACTGTCAACTGCATGGCTTCAACTATAGATTTTTTTTTCCTCACAGTTGTGGGGACTAGGAAGTCCAAGATCAGATGGCAGAAGATTTGGTTCTTGGGGAGGCCTCTTTTCTTGGCTTGCAGATGGCTGCCTTCCCACTGTGTCTAAATATGGCAGAGAGAGAGAGCGCGTGCTCTGGTCTCTCTTCCTCTTGTCACGAAGACAATAATCTCATCATGAGGGCCTGTATTACTCCGTTTTCACACTGCTGATAAAGACATACCCAATACTGGGTAATTTATAAGGTAAAAGAGGTTTAATAGACTCACGGTTCCACATGGCTGGGGAGGCCTCATAATCATGGTGGAAGGTGAAAGGTACTTCTTACATGGTGGGGGCAAAAGAGAGTCAGAGAGCCAAGCAAAAGGGATTTCCCCTTATAAAACCATCAGCTCCTATGAGACTTTATCACTACCATGAGAACAATATGAGGGAACCACTCCCATGATTCAGTTATCTCCCAGTGGGTCCCTCCCACACACGTGGAAATGTTGGGAGCTACCATTCAAGATGAGATTTGGGTGGGGACACAACCAAACCGTATCAGGCACCACCCTCAAGACCTATCTACACCTAATTACTTCCTCAAATACCTACCTCCAAACACTGTCACACTGAGCATTAGGGCTAGGGCTTCAACATATGATTTTTTTGGGGGGAGACCTAATCCCTGAGTCCACAACAGGCAGTTACGTTTCTCTCTGGACCACTGATTCTGAGCACAGTTCTTGTCAGTAAGCAGACTCTCAGAACATTTGTTAAATGAATGAACAAATGGATAAATGAATGAATGAATGAACCAACAAGTGAATACATGAAAAAAATTATAGTTGTGCTTGAACATTGAATCTGGAGTTTCCCCCCTAGATTTTGGGGGAACCCTGTGAATCCACATATGTCTCAAGAGGTCTTTGTGACAACAGGGGAGGCTGGATAAGACACTATTCAGCAAAGACTGCCTTTTCTTAGCAGTGACCTAACCGGCAGCAAAGCTGTGGCTTGCTAGGATATTTTCACTTTTTCTGAAACAAAAATAAATTTTCAAAATAGAAGAAGAGGAAAAAGTCACGTTGAACTGCTCTGATCTTCCAGCCATGAAATATCCCCCTGGGATTAGATCCCCCACTGTGAAATATTGCCCCATGATTAGATCTCAAGCCATGAAATATAACCATGAATTTAGATCTCCACCTTGGAAATACAGTTTGCTGATTAGATCGCCCCCATGAAATATGGCCTTTGGGTTAGTGCATGCCAGTAAAATATGGCCTTTGATTAGATCACTGCAGGGAAGGCTGAGGTGCTAGCTGAGATTGGGGACTCTCACTGCATCCTCACAAAGTAAAATATAAACATATGGAGAGGAAGAGAAAGCAGAGGAGGTAAATTAATAATGGTGACATTTTGGAACTTGGACTTTCTTGGAGGTTGTCAGCGAGAGGGAAGGGATGGGGACAGACCCGGGCATGTAGACTCCTTCACTGAGTAACCTGGTGCTGGTGAGAGCTGGTGTACGAGGCTCCCTGTGTACCCAGCACTCTGCAAAGCACTTTATGTGTGTTAACTCCTCTAGTTCCCAAGAGGAAGGTGACGTTATTATGGTCCCCATTTACACATGGAAACTGAGGCAAAGAGACCCAAAGTCTGTTGCTCAAGGACCCACAGCCAGAAGTGTCAGAGCTAGATTTGAACTTGGCTCCTCTGCCCCTCGAACCTTTACCCTTAGCCACTGCCCTTTGGTTGGCCCAACTGATGTCACTCCTGACTTGGGGTGCTGGGGGAGTGTGGCCCAGGCAAACCCTCTGCTGCTGCAGGGGTGAGGAGTGAGGATCCCTGCAAGAGTCAGAGATGGGCTGGCACTGCCCCTGGGCTCATGCCGGTTGAGGAACAGAACAGATAATCCCAGAGTCAGAGCCCAGAGAAAGGCGGGATCCAGGGAGTCCCTTCCCCACACTTAACAGGAAGCTCAGGCCCAGAGATGGTCAGTGGCAGCAGGCCCAAGGCCACATAGCAGGGTGCCAGCAGATCCAGACCTAGAGGCCAAATCACCTGATTCTGGGGCAAACATCTCTTCCTTACTGTGTAGATCTCTCTCTCTCCCTCTCTCCCTTGCTGAAAGGAGCAGAAAAGTAAATTCATATCATGAGTTTATTCAGAGAGATGGCTTAGTGTCATCACCTCATGTGAACTGGACACTGTGCTGGGCACCACGGTGAGCCATTCCCAACATTTTTGGCACCAGGAACCAGTTTCGTGGAAGATGAATTGGGGCAGGGGCGATGGTTTCAGGATGATTAAAGTGCATTGCATTTATTGTGCACTTTATTTCTATTATTATTACATCGTAATATATAAAGTAATAATTCTACAACTCACCATGATGTTGAATCAGTGGGAGCCCTGAGCTTGATTTCCTGCAACTAGACAGCCCCATCTGGGGGTGATGGCAGACAGTGACAGATCATCAGGCATTAGATTCTGATAAGGAGCTCGCGCCCCAGATTCCGCACATGCACAGTTCACAATAGGATCCGTGTTCCTATGAGAAGCTAATGCCACTGCTGATCTGACAGGAGGCAGAGCTCAGGCGGGAATGTGAGCGATGGGGAGTGGCTGTAAATACAGATGAAGCTTCACTTGCTTGCCTGCCATTCACCTCTTGACATGTGGCCCACTTCCTAACAGGCCATGGACCGGTACCGGATTTGAACTTGGCTCCTCTGCCCTGGAGACTTTGCCCATAGCCACTGCCCTTCGGCTGTGTCCTTCTCATCCCTCCAGCAGCAGAGCGTCTTCAGGGGCCACGCTTCCCTAGCACCGCAACCCTCTGCTGCTGGCGGGATGAGAAGTGGGGATTGGTACTGGTCCATGGCCTGGGAGCTGGGGACTCCTACCGTGGTGGGCCACCTTTAGCCCCCTTCCTGGACAGCTCACAGCTGACTCATGTCCGGGAATTGCTCTTGAAGGTCACCGCCAGACCCAAGGTGATGCTCTCCAGAGGCAGCCCCCATCTGTGCCTGCTGGGTGAAGACACAAAGCCCTCCTGCCTCTTGCCTCGATTCAGGGAAGGCTGGTGTCAGCTTCAGAGCTGCCGGTGGATCCACAGCCAGGTCCCTCTTTGCCTGGTCCCCGCTTCTCTGCAGGAGCTGTCCTGAGAGTACCCCAATCTCCTGCACACAGCTGTCTGTCTCACGGTCTGTTTCCCAACCATCCCAGCCATACAGCGTCCTTGTCCCTCTGCTCCTCCAATTCCATCTGTGAAATGGGAATGGAACACTTAGCCCGAGGTAGTCTGGAAGCAAGCATGCCAATGTGTGTGTGAGGTGTGCACAAGATTCCTTGTACACACTACGTGTTCAGAGATACTTGCCCAAATCCCCGACATCTGGAGCTGAGAAAGTCACAGAGAAGGGATTCTTCACTTCTATTCATCTGCAACGTGGGGCCAATAGGCCTGTCTTGTGGGTCATTGTAAAGTCAGCTGGGAAGTGCTTGGGACTGTGGGGACAAGTGGGTCCTCCTCAGACTTCATCTCTGGTCCCCCTTTTTGCCCTGCATGGTGCTCTGTGAAAGCCCCGGGCAGGAGGCCGGCCACTTCCTTATCTTACAAGAGCCAGCCACTGGCCAGCTGTTATCAGGGATTTGTAAGCTTGTAAAACATGGCCAGCTATCACACCATCTCCCCAGGGCACAGTGCTTTCTCGGCTGGGACTATTCACCGGGTGATCTTGGCCTGAGATTGAGGGGAGAGCTGGGTTACCCTGGGCAGGCAGCAGCCAAGTCCTCCAGAAGAGGTGGGGGAGGCGGTGGGGAAGCGTCAGAGCCAGGCCTGCCAGGGCTGACATATCACTGGAATGGACCATGGCAGAGTCCATGCTCCAGTCTTCCTTCTTCTCTTTCCTGCACGGAGATGGTAGAGTGTGGGGAGACCCTGAGAGGCTCCAGGGACCCAGAAGGAGACAACTCCGGAAAAAACATTAAGAACTGCATCGTCAGTGGCCCCCTCACCCATTCCTTGTTAAGCACCTACTCTGTGCCAGGTCCTCTGCTAGGCTAGACAAAATGCTGGATTTGGCTGTGTGACCTCAGACCAGCCACTTGCCCTCTCTGAACCTCATGTGTCCAATGGGAATAATAGTGCCCATCACACCAGGTTACTATGGGGGTCCCTTGAGGCAGAGGATATGAAAGAATTGCCTTACAAACTGTGAAGTCCTGTGCCCATAAGGAGGAGATCAAAGGATAGGCCTGCGTGTGGATTACACACCTAGAAGGATGGCTTTAGAGGGATGAGGGACATCTCCAGGGGGCCAGAGAAGGACTCCTGGAGCAGGAGATTGTGTGAGGGTTTGCTGAAGACTCTGGGGGAAGAAGGGGGTGAAATAGAGAGAGGGTATTCCAAGAAAAAGAAATGGCATCCATGTGGGCTGCCAGGCAGGTGATACACAGGGTGGGCCCTTGGCAATGGCGGGGGAGCACACGGCTTGAGCTGTGGGGATCTGTGGCAGGCTTGCAGGCTGGGGAAGCCGGGCCTATCTGGCTCTCTTTTTCTGCTGTCATTTTGGAGGCTTTTGTGCTGAATTCCCTGTTTGTCACTGTTTCCCTGTGATCTTCTTTTGAACCTGGCATCTGTGTGGGGCTTCATCCGGTCCCTGTCCCCTGCATTCTGAGGCTTAGATCTGTTTGCAACCTGGGCATCTGGGCTTAGGGCAGTAGGTGGCTCCGGCTGCCTCAGCAGGTTTTAGAGCCAGGGTCTGGGGTGGGTGGGGCTAGGGCAGATCTTTGTAGAAGGTGCTGGCCCTGCCTCACCCAAGCATGTGACATCTGCCCTCCTAAGAGTCTGGTGAGCAACTTTCTTCCTCCCTCCAGCCCTCCAGGTCTAGGGAGGACTGCCACGCTCTGTCACGCACACCTGTCTCCCCCATCAGGCTTCAGATGGCAGAAGAGCTCAGCCTTGCCCAACACTGGCTTTGGAGCCACGCAAGCCTGGGTGGACTCTTGGCTCTGTATTTACCAGCTAAGCACCCTGAGCTAAGCCTCTAGAAGCCTCTGCTTCCTGCCTCTGTGAAATGCGGATCATGCTCCCACTTCGTAGTACCGTAAGGATGCAACAGGATCAGTCTTGTCTAGCGCTTTCCTGCCTGTGGTCAGCAGACTCGGAGCATGCACACAACTCTGGGACAGGCCTCTGGAGTCTGCACCCTGGTTCTTTCAAGGCACATTAGTGAACCTTTCTCTGTGCCTCAGTTTTCCCATCTCCTAGATGGGAACAAGACCTGCTTCACAGAATTAATAGAAGTACTTGATGAGTTTATATATCTGCAACGTACCTCGAAGGTGCCTGAGGCACACTTATCGCCAGGTGGGTGCTCACATTGTCATCACTACTGGCATTGCCCTGTGACTTTCCTGGGGCCCAGAGAGGGCAAGGCCATTGCCAGGCTTGCAGCTGGGCACACTGAGGACCACAAGGTTCAGCACCTGCCCTGGATTGTATGAATGAGCTAGGATTTGAGTCCATGTGTTGAGGGCTGGAGAGCAGTGCAGAGGGGTGATCAGAAGGCCTGGGTAGGCATCGCTCCCCTGCAGTGAATGCTCTGGGTGGACAATAGCCAGTTGCTTCCATACTCTGAGTTTAATTTTGGTTTCCTTCTGCCAGAAAATTGGGATAATCTCCCTCCTGAAGTCTCTGTGAGAATTAAACAAGAAAATAAACTTGAATATCTTTTGGAAAACATAAAATGCAGTGAGCTGATTCGTTTATTTGACACATATTAATCGAGCATCTACTAAGTGGGAGTTGCAGCCCTAGCGCTGAGGATCTGGGGTGAATAAGGCAACGCTGGAATCCTGGTCCTCACAGGCCTTCATTCCAGATGGGTGGCAGGTAGCACTCCCAGGCAGAGAGAGAAGCACGCTAAGTTCATGGGGCTGGGCCAAGAGGAAAGAGGAGTAGCCCGCAGGGAAGTGGGGAGGGCTGTGTCCAGGGGCTTTTGGGAAAGGGCATTTGACATAGACACCTGAGCGAAGGAAGAACAAGCCCAGACTTATGGGGCCAGGAGCAGTAGGCAGAGGGAAGAGCAGCATAGAGGCCCCGCCCCTCCCCGCCACCACACATGGAGAAAAGCGACAGTGGGTAGCCAGTGTGGCTGGAGCTGTGGTCAGGAGCCAGCCCTTACAGGGCCCCGCAGGCCAAATTTAGAAACTGGAATCTAGTCCAAGGGAGATGAGAACCGTGGGAGTCTGTGTTAGTCAACGTTCTCTAAAGGGGCAGAATTAATGAAATATATACATACATATATAAAGGGGAGTTTATTAAGTAGTAACTCACATGATCACAAGGTCCCACAATTGGCCATTTGCAAGCTGAGGAGCCAGGAGAGCCAGTCCAGCTTCTAAAACTGAAGAACTTGGAGTCCTGTGTTCTAGGGCAGGAAGCATCCAGCATGGAAGAAAGATGTGGGCTGGGAGGCTAGGCTGGTTTAACCTTCTCACGTTTTTCTGCCTGCTTTATATTCGCTGGCAGCTGACTAGATGGTGCCCACCCAGATTAAAGGTGGGTCTGCCTTCCACAGCCCACTAACTCAAATGTTAATCTCCTTTTGGCAACACCCTCACAGACACACCCAGGATTAATACTTTGCATGCTTCAATCCAATCAAGTTAACACTCAGCATTAACCATCACAGAGGCTTTGGATGGGGCAGGGATGGATGGGATGGGCGTTTTGTTTATTATACTTACATATCATACAAATATGGTTTTGCTTGCAATGGAACAGGCTGAAGGGGAGTTTTCCCCTGGGTGTGTGCCTGTGTGTGTGCCGGATGGCGCCACAGTTGAGGCCATTCAGGAATCAGTGAAGGGTTGGACTAGTTAGCTTCCCTATGGCCTTTGACCTGGAGATTCTGTGATTTTATGAAGAAATGGTCATGGGGGCTGTTTCCCAAGTCCCCAGAGAGTGAATGAGTGAATTTAGGATATTAGGAATTTAGGATGTGACTGGATGTGAGAGATGCTGTAGCAAACAGGTCAGCAGGGCAAGCCACTGGAATTCCCACTTCGCAGAATGGAGGTCTCTGCTTTTGGTGAAGGGAAGAGAAAGGAGACGCTCCTATTGAGTTAAAACGGATGGGAATGGACATGTTTTGTGCATGTACCACATGCAGGCTCTGTGCTGACCGTTTTACAAGCACTCCACCCTTGACTCTTATTATCTTAAGCTTCCTAGGATGTTGACAAATGATCATAGACTGGGTGGCTTAGAAGAACGGAAAGTTATTCCCTTGAAGTTTGGGGGCTGGAAGTCTGAGATCAAGGTGTTGGCAAGACTGTACTCCCTCTGAAGGCTCCAGGAGAGGATCCTTTCTGCCTCTTCCAGCTTCTGGTGGTTGCCAGCAATCTTGGTGCTCTTTGGTCTGTAGATGCCTTGCTCCAAGCTCTGCCTCTGTGGTCACACAGCCATCATCCTCCTGTGTGTCTCTCTACCTCCTCTTCTTATGAAGACCCCAGTAATGCTGGCTTTAGGGCTCACCCTGATGCAGTATGGCTGCCTCCTAACTAATTACATCTGCAAAGACCTATTTCCAATTAAGTTCACATTCTGATGTTTCAGGAGGAGGGGGATGTTGTGGGGAACACTGGTCCACCCAGGAGAGCCACTCTTTTGAGGAAGTGATAATGTCACCCTCTGTTCTCACACTGATAATGAAGACACATCCAAGACTGGGGAACTTATAAAGAAAGGAGGTTTAATGGGCTCACAGTTCCATATGGCTGGGGAGGCCTCACAATCATGGCAGAAGAGGAATGAGGACCGAAGTCACGTCTTACATGGTGGCTGGCAAAAGACCTTGTGCAGAGGAAGTCCCATTTATAAAACCATTAGCTCTTGTGAGACTTACTCAGTACCACGAGAACAGTATGGGGAAAACAACCCCCATGATTCACTTATCTCCACCTGGCCCTGCCCTTGACACATGGGGATTATCACAATTCGAGGTGAGATGTGGGTGGGGACACAATTCGAGGTGAGATGTGGGTGGGGACACAATTCAAGGTGAGATGTGGGTGGGGACATATCACACCTCCACTTCACAGAGCATCCAGAAAGTTAAGAACACTTACTTAAGGACACACAGCTAGAAAGTGACAAAGTTGGATTTTCACCCAAGAGCGTCTTGGATGAGGACCTGCACTCACACTCCACAGCCAGGCTGTCTCCATGGGATGGAATGTCATGCCAGCCTTGGAACAGCACAGGGAACTTGGGGTGCTCTGGGCGCCATGGATGGATTATAATGGCTAGAGCAGGCATGGAGGGAGGTCAAGTGAAATGAAGTTGGAATGAGGATCAGAACAGGCTTGGAGGGGCAGAGGAACCCCTTCTTCCTCTTCCTTCTCCTCCATTTTCTGGAACCTTCTGAACCTAGCACAGAGACTACTTTCCTCTAACACCTTCCCAAATTCCCTGGCTCTGTATAAATGTGTTCACTTGCTCTGCCCTGTTGTCTGTCTCTCTGGAATGAATTCCCTTCTCTTTGCACCTGGCATTCTCTTTTGACCTCCTCAAGATCAGGGCTGTGCTCTTCTCTCCTGCATTCCCTGCACCTAACACAGGGAGCTGCACACAACAGCTGCACTGTGGATTCACTCATTCCGCACGAGTTTTTGAACACAATTATGTGCTGGAAGCAGAAAACACAGACGGGGATGAAATGAAAGACAGTCTGGTAGGGACCCAGACTCTTAAACAGATGCTGATCCCCAGGGCAGTGCAAGGCAATAGTGGAGGCCAGAGAGAAGCCTGGTCCAGACTGGGGTGTGGGAAGGAGGCGGAGAAGGCTTCCTGGAAGAGATGGCAGCCAGCACAAGTGGCAGGTGCAGAGCCCTTTGGGAAAAGCCAGAGCTCAGCTTTTGGGAACTGCAAACAGCTTGGTGATGCTGGAGGTTTTAGGTGTGTCCAGAGAGTCCTGGGAAGGGCAAATGTTGAGGGAGATGTCCACATGAAGAGGCTGGGGCTTTATCCTGGGGAATCCCTTCTCTTGAGCTTGACACCAGGGTGGAGGAGGATTTGAAGAGTTTAAACAGGGGACTGAATGTGGTCATATCTCTGTCAGATATCCAGAGGCTGGAGGCAGGGAGGCCAGGGAGAATGCCGCCTTGTGGTCCCCAAGAAAGATGCCAGCAGGCTGAATGGATTTGAGGCTACAGGGAAGGGAGGAGTAATTTGGGTTATTACTAAATGCCCATTGAGCTGGATTCTGTATTGACCCACAGGATTTCATCTGACTTGATGGCAGGGAGGAAAGCCCATGGCTTGGATCCTTCCTGAGTCCTGGCAGGGTGTGTCTGCAGAATCCAAGTGTGCAGAGTGCAGCCAAGAGCTCCACAACCAACACACTTAGATGTCAGCAAGAGAGCCCAGGGTCTGTCCTCACCGCCAAAGCTTAGCAGGGGGCTCCCTAGGGTCTTGAAAGTACCCCCTGAAAATGACCTGTGTCAAGGCTGACCTTTATTGAGGGCTGTCTAGTTGCCAGACCCTGTTAGAAGTGCTCTGTTTTGGGGCCAGGTGTGGTGGCTCACACCTGTAATCCCAGCACTTTGGGAGGCCGAGGCGGGCAGATCACAAGGTCAGGAGATCTAGATCATCCTGGCTAACACAGTGAAATCCTGTCTCTACTAAAAATACAAAAAATTAGCCAGGTGTGATGGCATGCACCTGTAGTCCCAGCTACTCGGGAGGCTGAGGCAGGAGAATCGCTTGGACCCAGGAGGTGGAGGTTGCAGTGAGCTGAGATCTTGCCACTGTGCTCCAGCCTGGGTGACGGAGCAAGACTCCATCACACACACACAAAAAGTGCCCTGTTTTATCTCATGGGAGCCACGTCGTGGCCCCACAAGGTGGTACTCTTATTATATCTCTTTGATAGATAAAGCAATGAAGCCTCCAAGCAGGAAGTGACTTGCCCAAGGCAGTGGCAGAGCTGGGACTTGAACGCTTCGTCTTACGCATCTCAAGTTCAGGCTTCTGCTGCCACCTCTGGAAGATGCTGTTTTCCCAGGAACCTGATATCTTCAGGAAGACGTCCTTCTGTGTAAGCCACAGAGACAAGTGGAGGAGCCGCCCCGCACCCCTGTCCAGATGAGTGAAGGAAGACGGACGGGCTGGCTTCCTCTCTTTTCCCGGCTTCCCGGTACCAAGTATATATTTTTTCTAATCGGCCCGGCTGCTGATGGTTATCTGGCTTCGCTAGAGAGCGAAAGAGACTTTGTGTCAAATGCTGAAAAATGACTTTTCAGGCAGCCTCTCTGTCTCCTGAAAGGAGGTGACGTGCTCAGAGCATACAAATCACTCAGCGCTCGGGTGTCTCGATGCAAGGAAAGAGTGTGTTTGGATTGCTAAAACCACTCCTGTCCCTTCCCAAGGTCATGGGCAGGCAACCCAGCCTTGTCAGCGCCTGGAAAGCAGAGAGTCCTGGTGTGGAGAGGTGCTGTGGCCCCCAGATGGCATCCTGGGACCCAGGAGGGGTCCCTTGGATGCACAAGGTATAAGAGCCTCCCCCAAGAGGGAGGCTGACCTCAGATTCTGGGTCTCCATCAGCTCATGGTAAGCTGTGTGACCTTGGATAAGTTACTTAACTTTTCTGGTCCTTGGAAATCTCTCTCCGTAATTACCATCCTACAAATGCTATTTTCAGCTAAGCCATTCACCCTGATAAATGTTCTAATAACTGCATTTGCCTGGTGCTGACAAACTCTCAGCGATTCCCAGGCAGCAGAAACATGTCTGGTACCTATAGAGAGGCCACCAGGTGTGAAGGACGAAGGCAGACCTTGAAACACTCCAGAGAGGGACTTGAATTGAGGCTCTGGAGGCAGTCTGTGGGTTCAAACCCTGGCTCTGCCACTCAACAGCTGGGTGATCTTGGGTATACAAGTTTATCTTTCTAAGCCTAAGTTTCCTCATCTGTCAACTGGGGAAATAATCAAGACTGCCTCATGTTGCGGCTACAGTGAAAGCCGCAGGCTCAGAGCAATGCCTGGCACAAGACCATGTCTTCAGTCAGTGTCAGCTCCTGTCACTGTGACTGCGACTTAGCTGTGCTCACATGGCCACTGGCTTCTGTAAGAATCCAGTGGATTCTTGGAAAGGTCTCGTAACCTCTCCAAGGCTTGGTTTCTTCCTCTGTGTAGAGGGGATGGGTATTTAAAAGTTCAACGTGCTTAAAATGCTTGGCACACAGCAGTTTCTTAATCACTTGTAGACATTTGTCTGGCTCTTTGCAGAAAGATATTTTAAATAAAATTTCAGTTTTCAAGTGTATCTGATGTCTTGCAATCCTTTGAACATTTATAACGAAGATGTATGCAATAGAATCTATCTCGAAGTGAACTCCAGGTTGACCAGACTATGCCATTTTCTGAGTGGTCATGCCATAGTAAGCCCACTGGAGATCAGAACTTGGGGGACAGTGCCCAGAGCCAGCTCCAGGGGTAGGACCTGCTCCAATTATAGGTGGCAGCTCTGGGTCCTGCCTGACTCTCTTCCTGAGATGTCATTTATAGCTGCTGGGGCCCACATGGATCTGTAGGGTGGCCCCTGCCCATGCAGACAGGGGAACAGCTGTCACTACAAGAATGGAGTGAGCCTAGGAGCGAGGCTCCCAGGATGCCAAGGGATCATCATCATTCATCTCCCCTGTTTTTATTTTCCTCACTATAAAACATAGAGAAACCACATAGCCAGACCTTAAAAAATACGGACGGTCTCCAGATGAGCCTGTGATGTTAGACAAGGCTTGCCAGGAGCTTGGGGAAAAATTCTAAAATTAAGGAGGAGGCTGGCAGTATAAAATGTATGGGATCGAGAGAGAGAGAGAGAGAGAGAGAGAGAGAGAGAGAGAGAGAGAGAGAGAGAAAGAGAGAGAGAGAGAGCACAGTATTGCGGCAAGTGGATGCCAGGTGGCACTGGGCAGGGTCACTTGATGGCAGGGTGACGCCACTTCTCTCACTGCTCCCCTGGCCCCACTTTACTGCTGGGGTGTTCTGAGGATCTAATAAGATCATTGGAGTAACTGGCTTTGTTATTACAAATAATTCAAATAAAAGGACATTGGGTAGGTCTTTCCCCTACCCCCTGCCCAGATGCCCTCCAAAAGCAGGATTACTAGGTGGTGGCAGGTTCCATGGGACACATGAGGGTGGCCGACTGGGACTCTCTGTCTTTCTTCCCTGTCATTCTCACTGGTGCCCCTTCCCCAGTGGGCCTTGGACTGAGGCTGGGGTGCCTTGGTGCCTGTAAATAGGGTGAATGAATTAGGCCCATGTCCTTCTAAAGCAAACTTTTAAAACATATTCAATTTTGCAATGCCCTCCCAGGACATAAACAGATAGAAGGGAGGGTGGCTCTGGTGGATAAAGAGTGGGTTGGGGCCCCTGCTCCCATCAGTGAAGTGTCCCAAGTTCGAATACTGTCCCTGCCACTCACCAGCCAGGGGATGTGTTTCAGTGCTTCCTCTTCAAGCCTCTCTCTCATCATCTGTGAAATGAGGACAGAGCTAGAACCCACCTCTCATGGTGGAGATTCAGTAAGACAAAAGCTGCGCCTGGCTCGGAGCAAACTCCACAGATGTCCCCGTTACCACAGGGCTGACTGTTACTCGACATTCGACTGTTGTTCAATCCGCTCATACCCAGGTGCCCCTCGGATCCTGGGCACCGGCTTTTGAAATGCCCTGGCAGAGGCCCTGTCACTCCAGGCATCCGACTCCACGGGTCTCAGCTCCCAGCCCTGGTGACTCCACTTCCTCCTCTTTGGCCATCTGCACGTGCGTGATGAGAAATTGTGCCTGTGCCTCTCCTCCGTGGCTGCGGTAATAGAGCCCAGAGGGAGCGGGTGGCAGTTCCCCTCCCCATTCTCAGGTCTCCCTCCCTCCCTATCTCTCACCTCCGCTGCAAAGCTCCGACTTTATTTAATCGCTTCCATTGTCTGCTCCACGCCTGGTAATCTCGGCTGGGAACACATGTTAACAAATGGGCAAAGTTTTATCGGGAGCCTGGAGCCCCTCCCGCTTTGTCAGATACGGTGCTCTCACTTGGGGGCTCACACTAGGGAAGCTGCTCCCTGGCCCCCTCGGGAATCCATCCCTGGGCAATTACACTGTGTGAGCGGGATAACAGGAGGTATGGGTAGGAGCAGGTCCTAGGGGGCCTCTGCAGATCCAGACAAAGACCCCAAGCCCCTGCTGCTTCCTCACTCATGGGTTCTGCTGCTTCTCCCGCTGGCTGGAAGACCCTTGAGATTCTGCCCATTGTGGGGCAGTGGGAAGGCTTGCCTTGGTTCTTGGTTCAAATACGGCCTCTTGCCTCTTCTCAGCTGCATGATCGTTACTTCCGTTCTCTGCATCTCGGTCTCCCCGGTTAGAAAATAAGAAACAAGCCTATCTGCCTCCCGACAAAGAGAGCTAAGTAAGGTTATGCGAGAAATGATGTAGGGAAATGCCTGGGCTTAGTAGGTAGACAGAGCCCCCCCTTTCCTTCCTTTCTGAATTAGTTTCCTAGAACTGCCTTAACAAAGTGGCTTAAAGCAACAGAAGCTATTGTTTCACACTTCTGAAGGCCAGAAGTCCAAGATCGAGGTGTGGGTGGGCCACACTCCCTCTGATTCCTGTAGGGGAGAATCCATCCTGGCGTCTTCCTGGCTGCTGGTGGCTGCTGCAACGCTTGGCGTTGGGCTCGTGCCTGCGTCCCTCCTTTCTCTGCCTCTGCCGTCACGTGGCCTGCTCCCTCTGTGTCTGCCTCTGTGTCCAAATTCCCCTCTTGGTATAAGAACATTGTATTCAATTTGGGCCCTTCTTCATCTTAACTCGATTATGTCTGCAAAGATCCTGTTTCCAAGTGAGGCCACAGTTACAGGTATAAGGCTTAGGATTTCAATATATCTTTTAAAGAGATATGGTTCGCCCTACAATGCTACCTCCTGGCTAAGCCTTACTAATTTGAGTGGCCGGGATCCTCATTGCCCTTGGATCAGCCTCTGTCACTGAGCTGACCCTGCTTGGAGTTTCACGTGCTTTATCTCATCAACTTTACCCCAGCCCCACGAGGAGGGGTAAGGAAGAGGGGGCCATGTTCGCTCTTCTGCTGCCCTATCTGTTCTATGCTGGGTGTGTAAACAGATGATAGTGTTTACATGAGACTAGGGGCACACTAGGGAGAGGAGCATTTATGGAAGCAAAGATAGTGCCCTTTTCTCACTAAGGGGAAGTGAAATTAGGAAGGCTCTCGAGAGACCACCAAGCTGAGCCTGGAAGGATAAAGAAGGCATTCTGGGAAGAGGAAGGAGCTGGAGCTGGGGACCGGAGGAAGGAGCGCCCTTGAGCTGTCTCAAGATGGGTGAGCAGCCCTAGGAGACTGAGTCAGGGACTGAGCACATGCTCGGGAAAGGATGGAGCTCCCTGGGGGTTAGGCTTTAAGGAGCAACTGGGCTGACACTCAGAACAGCCAGGCTAAGAAGTGCAGACTTGATTGTGCCAGCACTGGGGAGCCAGTGAAGGTTGTGGAGCAGTGAAATGGTGGGAGCAGAACCATGGTTCCAAGGGCTAATCCAGCAGCAAACACATTTCAAAGTTTTTGCTGAAGGAAAGCCTCACCACAGAGGGACACAATATCACTGGAATTTCAAGGAGCTGTGGAAGTCTATTGTCCAGAAATTCCCCAGAGGAATCTTCAGCCTGACTGGGTGAACTGTACCCATGTCAACTCAATCTCCTGGTCCTGATTCCTCCTCCGCACTGGTGAGGGACACCAGGCATGGTCCCAGAATAACCAGGAGCTGGGACCTAGCTGTTCACCCTTCTCAGGGAAATAGCAAGGGACAGGTATCTCTGGGCTTTGCCTTCTTTGCCCTCTCATTGGGGAGTTGGGGTGAGGGGTGTCTGTCCTTTACTGGCATCTCTCTCCCATCCCATACCCAAGATTTTAACCTTTACAGTCAAGTCTAAGCTGTATTGGCAGAACATCCACAAAATCAGCAGTGAGAAGATTCCGCAGGCCCAGTCATCCCTTCCTGTGCCCTATAAGTGGAACCATTTATTTCGGTCTTCTAATCTTGATTAAATCCACCTGAAAACAAGCTAGATATCAAATCCATGACTTCAGTCCTGCCTCCGTTCCTGACCCTCTTCTCCCTCTAGTCACCCCAAGAGTGGTCAATTTTGTTCAGGATCGCGCCAAGCACTTGGAAAATTCCATTCTCAGCTTTCCCAGCTCATGTCTGCTTCCACGCACCCTGCTGCCTCCTGACAGTCTCACTTTTAACTCTATTTACATTCTGGGAAGTACATAAGATTTTTATCATGTACTTTCCTAATGTCAATTTTCCCCTGATGAGAATAAGGCTGTAAACACCCATATTTTCATAAGCCTGTTATAGTCCCCCATGTATTCAAATTCGATGAGCAACGCAATCTCTCATTCCCAGGGCTGGCGGTGCTGGCACAGGAAGACGGCACAAGGAAAACTCTGGGAGTTAAACTCCTAGATGTCTTCTTTGTCTTTCCTTGGGTGACCACCTTCATTACTTTTGGGAGCCTTATTTTATGCCTAAATCAGTGTGTGGTTTCTTTTTCACAGTGCCATAAAGAAATACTCGAGACTCGGTAACTTACAAAGGGAAGAAATTTAGTTGACTCACAGTTCCTCGTGGCTGGAGAGGCCTCGGGAAACCTACAATCATGGCGCAAGGCCAAGGAGAAGCAAGTACCTTCTTCAGAGGAGGGAGAAAGAGAGAGCTGAGGGGAAAGAGCCCTTTATGAAACCATCAGCTCTCCTGAGAACTCACTCACTACCATGAGAACAGTATGGGGAAAACAGCCCCCATAACCCATCACCTCCCACCAGGTTCTTCCCTTGATAAGTGGGGATTACAGGTTGAGATGAGATTTGGGTGGGGACACAAAGCCAAGCCATATCAATCAAACTATTTCTGGTTAGAACTGTCAAAACCTGCTAGACTCCTCCTAAGCTGTGGGAATAAACAAACACCAAAAATGGCACCCAGAGAAGGCACAGAGCATGCATCCCCCAAACCCTTGTTATCCCAGGGAAAGGTGCCACGGGCCTGGTCCATTGGACCTACCTCAGGCTGGGCCCTGGTGAAGGACACCATTCCTGACACTCTACAGACTTCCAAGGAAGTTGGGATTGGCCAGGCTGTGTAGCGTTAGCTGGGTAACAGAGGGATTTGCAAGCCTGGGAGCCTCTGGATGGATGAACGGACTTTCTCTGGAGAATATCAGACTTCAGAGACTGAGGTGTTTTGTTATCAGTCTGGTTTTACTGAAACCTCGTGCTCCTTCCTGCTGAGCTCACTAGTTGTAAGGCTAGGTGGGAAGAGGTTCCAGGAGTGCTGCAACAAGAAGGCCTTTGACTCCTCAAGTCTAGGGGCGTGACTGGCTCCACCTCTGGCCCTTGATAGCTAATTGTTTTGTTTTGTTTTGTTTGAGATTGAGTCTCTCTCTGTCACCCAGGCTGGAGTGCAGTGGCATGATCATGGCTTACTGCAACCTCTGCCATCCAGGTTCAAGTGATTCTTGTGCCTCAGCCTCCTGAGTAGCTGGGACCACAGGCACACACTGCCACACCTGGCTACTTTTTGTATTTTTAGTAGAGACAGGGTTTCACCATGTTGGCCAGGCTGGTCTTGAACTCCTGACTCCCACAGATCTGCCCTTCTCAGCCTCCCAAAGTGCTAGGATTACAGGCCTGAGCCATTGTGTCCAGCTCCTTGATAACTAATTGTTAATGAATGAATGAATGAATGAATGAGGGTTTGTATATTCTTGAATCTGAAGGAGCTTCATTCACCAGAATGAGAGCAGCAGAGTTTACTATGAAAGGGAACAGGTGGGCTGGGGATGGGGATGGTCAGAATCCTGCCTCCAGTATTAATTCCTTCGAAGTCTGGGCTCAGCAAACTTTTCCCGTAAAGAGCCAGGTGGTAAACATTTAGGCTTTGTAGGCCACAGGGCAAAATTGAAGCTGTTATGTGGGCATGTGTATATCATTTAAAATGTAACTATTTATAAATATACAAATCATTCTTAGCTGGTGGGCCCTACAGAAACAGGCTGGGAAACATTTGATGTGGGGCCATCGCTTGCTGAGAGCTGTTGTAAGCCTTGTTTCCTTTATCTGTAAGGTGTGATCAACCTCTGTTTCTGATGGTGGCCGTGGGTATTCCATACACCAGAAAGAATGTGCTTGGCACCATTTAGCACATGATAACACCACAAACCTAAAAGCCCTATGGAATGGAGGGCTTACCAGGTCCCAGGCACTCCTGGACATATGAGAATATGAACTCACAAGCTCTCTGACCCCATAAGTAAGTACTGTTCTGTCTCCATTTTGCAGATGAAGAAACTGAGCCTCAGAATGGTGCAGTCATTTGCCCAAAGTGACACATCGGCTAAGTAGCAGAGCTGGGGTTTGAACCCAGGGACTCAGGCTTCAGAGCCTGTGCTCTAAATTTCAGTGATCAGCAGCTTCAGTAGTCATTGTTGCTGCTGTTAATTCTCATTCTCTGTGATCCAATGGAATCTAAAGTGAGTCAGGACGGGAACACTGCCAGACAATAGATGATACAAAAATCTTCCTTCTTTGGATGTAGCGTGCATTGTTTGGTCACCAGTTCACCTCTAGGGTTACCATGGCTTGGATCTGTTGGTTTGACATCTCTGAACAGGTGCTCACAAGTGGAGGGGAGATGAAAGGGAGAGGGTCTAGGGAGGGCCAGGTAGAGTAGGAGGGCCATGCAGTTTACAAACACACAAAGCAGTGTGTGTCTCATCTGCCCTGCAGCATGAGAGCTGCCTTCTGTCAGTCCTAGAAAGAGAGATTTAGGTTGGGCAGGAGCAGGAACTAGAGAAAAATCCTGAGAATGGATCACGTTCGGCTCATGACCCGGTTTTAGCCCAGAGGCAGGGGGATGCCTGAGTTGACCTTTCAGGGCTATATCCTGAAAGATAAGTAATGATATCTTAATACTGCCTCCATGTTGGACTCGGGAGTTTATGACCTGCAGAGAAAAACTCCTCCATAGGTACAGATATCTTCCTTACAGTTCGGGTGTTCAAAACTCCCTTTTCAGTTTTTGTTTAAAATAAACAGAGGTTGGACATACAGCCTCTGAGAGGATTTCCAAAAACTCCTGGAAAAGTTTTAAATTGTAGGACAGAGAGGGATTGCGTTTACATGTCAAAAGATGTCAAAGCCACAGAGCCCTGCTAAAAAGTTGATGGGGAGAGAGCGAAGTGGGGGAAGGAAGAGAGAGAAAAAGTGGGGGAAAGAGAGAGAGAGACAGAGAGAGAGGAGAGAGAGAAATAGAGAATTCTGCAGTATTGACTGTGACTTTCTCTGAGTAGTGGTTTATAAGAGAGGAATTTTGTTTTTTTTTTATATAATTACCTGAGTTATTTTTTATTTTCTGTAATAAACATATATGATTCTTGAAATCACCAGGGAGAGATGTCATTAAAGATTAAAACATTGAAAAGAGTGAGTCTGTGCCTCCTCTTCCAGAGCCAGGTGGGAGCTACCTTTTCAGCGGGAAGAATCATCCTGTTTGTACAGGGCACGTCTGTCATCTGGGCTTTCCTTGACTCCCTCTTATCTTGCTGACAAGGAGAAGGATGGAAAAGGGACTGTGATCGAGTGAGGCCCACGGAGCGTGACTCAAACAACCCATTGTGAAGGAGGGTAATCGCAGAATCAGCTTTGGAAATCAAATAAAACGCCGTGTCTTGTAGCCAAGGGACACCGCCCAAGCATTTGATTTTAAGCTCAGCTGAAACCCTGGAGTCTCTCTTGAACTGGGGGAGGACTGATTCAAGGTGGGACTCAAGGTGATCTATACAAAGAATTCTAATCCAAATGTAGACTGGAATCAGACCTAGGAGAAATCGTGAATGATAATTGTCAGGGATTTGTGAGAAAAGTTCGAAATTCTGCCTATGGGGTTCTTTTAAACCCTTGCGCGGTGAGATGGCTGTTTTAATGCTATGTTACCAAATGGTTGTGTTGATGTGTCATTTGCAAGAAGCAGTGGACAGCGCTTAACACTATGCCTGCCTCATCATAGGCCTTATAAAATGTCAGCAATTCCTGGATAGTGTGTCTTCTGCTGGACACACTGCAGTGAACAAAACAGACAAAATCCAACCCCTCATGGGGCTGACATTCTAGTCAATGGGTAGATAAATTTTAAATATTGTGTCAGGCAGAGATGTGGCACTGTAACAAATAAAGCAATTTTCAGGATAGAGAGAGAAGCTAGTTGGGAACTGTAGAGAGTTTGAGACTGGGTAGTCAAGGCTTCTGTGGGTTATGACATTGAACACAGACGGAAGCAGAGTAAACGAGCAAGTCATGGCACAGCTGGCTCAAATGTGCTCTGGGGGCTGGGTGCCATGGCTCATGCCTGTGATCCCAGGACTTTGGGAGGCCAAAGAGGGAGGATTGCCTGAGCCCAGGAGCTCATGACAAGCCTGGGCAACATAGTGACACCCTCATCACTACAAGCAATAAAAAATCAGTTGGGTATAGTGACGCATGCCGGTAGTCCCAGCTACTGGGGAGGTTGAGGTGGGAGGATTGCTTGACCCCGGGAGTCCAAGGCTGTGGTGAGCCATGATTGCACCAGTGTGCTCCAGCCTGAGTAACAGAGTGAGACCCTGTCTCAAAAACAAAAACCAAAAAGGAGTGCTGTAGGAAAATGGAGCAGTAAGTGCAAAGGCCTTGGGGTGGGAATGAGCTTGGGATGTTTAGGGACGAGCAAAGAGTCCAGTGTAGTTAGAACAGACTGGGCCCGAGAAAGTGGTAGAACTGAGGTCAGAGTGAGAGCTGGGTGCCTCACCGCACTGGCCTCTGGCCCACGGAGAGGACTTTAGCTCTGACTGTTCAATATGATGGGAGCTACCTGAGGGGTTGGCATAGGGAGCAGCACGATCTGCTTGATGCTTCAGAAGACTGCTGCTATCTCAGATAAACATGTTGTATCAGTCTGCTATTGCTGTGTAACAAATTACTACAAACTTAGCAGCTTTCAACACCACCTGTTTTAAATCCTTCATCGAGGAACAGTCTTATGAATGCAGAAGTGCTTAATAAATGTTCTCTCACAGTTCCGTAGTTTAGAAGTCTGACTGAGCTCCACTCAGGTCTCTGCTCTGGGGCTCACTAGGTCAAAATCAAGGCATTAGCTGACTGGGTTCTTATCTGGAAGCTCAGGAGCAAGAATCCACTTCCAAACTCTTTGAGGTTGTCGCAGAATTCAATTCCTTATGGGTGTAGGACTGAGGTTCCTGCTTCCTTGCTGGCTGTCACTCTCTTCTCCTGTAGGCTGCCTGCATTCTTCTTCAAAGCCAAGGCGGGCATGTTGGATCCATCTTGGACTTTGAATCTTTTTGACCTCCTCTCCCATCCCTAGAGAGAGAAAACTTCCCACTTTTAAGGGTTCATGCAATTAGATGAGGCGCACTGGGATAATCTCCCTACCTTAAGGTCAAGGGTGTCTCATGTAACATTGCATAATCATAGAGTGATAACTCATCATATTCACAGGTTCTGGTGATTAGGATGCAGAACCTCAAGGAAGGGGAGCATTTTTAGAATTCTGCCCACATGAATGTGAGGCATGGTTTACCTCTCCTTGCAGGAAAGGCATCTGGGTATGTGGAAGTCTGTCTAATACAGAACATGAAGTTCAGGGTTACAAAGTCAGAACCACAATACCAGTCTTTATTGTACTCCTTCAGAGAGCATTTATTAAGCACTTCTGCATTTATAAGACTGTTGCTTGATGAAGGATTTAAAAGAACAACAATTGCATATCACTGGGGAGCTGAAACTAATGATCAGAAAGCAAGTATAGGACTTGGTAAAATTCAAGGGAGCTCAGGACTAAAGGATGCAAGGGTAGGAGGAAGCTGGCAGTGGCTGTGGTTCCCTGTTGACACCTCTTCCACCAGACCAGTTCATGTTCTTGTCTGGTGCCTGGCTCGGAAACTAGCAGGTGTTTCACAAATATTTGTCCAGCGAGTGAATGAATCAATGTGCTTCAGTTTTCCTACCAGTAAATAGGGGCATTGGCCTCCCCACACATTTGTGGGAAGATCAGATATAGAAGGGCATATATACTTGGGGGAAAAAAACAGGCTCAAAAATCAGTGTCATTATTTTTCGGAGTGGCAGGGATTGGCTTTGACAGGCCCCTGGGAGAGAGACAGGGAATTAGCAACCACATCAAATGCAAACCATTGGCCAACAGGGGAAGATTTATCAGAAAAAGTTTGGGCTGGGCGAAGCAATGGCACAGATGCCTGAGTGCTTCTGGGAGGAAGGAAAGGGGCCCAGGGCCTGGTGGGCATGCTGAAAGCAACCTTTGTCTTCTTCAGAACCCACCAGAGATCTCCCTGCCTAGAGCTGGCCAAGAGCAGGGTTAAGCTCCCCTGGGAAGGAAAGTGCTGCCCAGAGGTTATGGGTTTTGGGCAGTTCTCCTTTGGTCTAGGAAATATCTTAATACTAATAGCAGACTTTTCTCATAGTAACCACAAACTGAATGTCCCTCCATGGTAGGTGGAAGGAATAAATGGATTGCAGTCTTTCTTGCAATGAAATACTAACCAGGACACATTTTTTAAAGCTCAAACTGCTGATAAATGCAACACGTAGAGGAATGTCAAAAACATCACGTTGAGACCATGTAACCAGATGCAAAAAGGCACATGCTGCGTGATTCCACGTATGTGGGCTCAAGAAGAAGCAAAGCTGGTCTACAAGGAGAAGCCAGCATAGACGTTATCGTGGGGATGAGGGCAGTGACTGGGGAGGAAGGAGAAGGAGAGAACTTTCTGAGGTGCTGGGAATGGTTCAGATTTGATCTGAGTGGTGGCTACACGAGTGTGCACATAAGTAAAAAATGCATCGAGCTGCTCACTTGAGATTGGTGCATTTAACTGTAAATTATACCTACAAAAAGGAATACAACCGTTACAACAGTGGTAGCATCAACCACATTTTGAGTGCCACATTAGCACTGAACAGCTATTTTCTCCAACCCTGAGAGGTGGGCATTACGATTCCTGCCTAATAAATAAAAAGACCGAAGATTCCGGTGTCGAAGAGCATAGGAAGCAACAGAACAAGGTTCCTGGCTGCTTTCTAGGCCTGTCTCAGTCCCTTTCCCACCAGGAAGGCCAGCTGACCTGGGCCCAGGACCTACCCAATACCTGCATATGGTGAACCCACCTTCTCTTCTAAGTGGCACTGGACAGTTGGTGGAGTGTGCTCTGCTCTGGTCCTGCCATTTCTTGTCCCGGGAGACAAACCTGCTCCAGACACAGTCCACGCATCTCTCGCCTCGAGGCCCCAGGCCTTTCTGTCTTCATGAAGAATCTGGCAGCCTGCAGCCCTGAAGAATGGGGATAAACAATCTCCTGTTCACCACACCCTGGCCCACTTGCTCCTCACCCAACCCCCACATTCAATAAGACATCTGCAATCTGCACCTTGGCCTCTAGCAGGAAGAAGTTAGATGATGTGTGAATCGGGTCCAAATAGCCTTTGTGTGACATCCAGGCACTCTATAACCATGCAACTGTAATAGGCTGATGTTTATCTTCCTGGATGTAGGATGTATGCATTTAATAAAGTATTAATGTGAAGACCAGATTGCTTCTTCTGTCAAGTGGCAGAATGAGATTAGAGAGGAGAGAGAAGCTGGGTGTTGCCCTGGGAAGAGGGAGCCCCCCAGACACTCTCCTTTGCTAGCCAGGACTCCTTCGCTTTGCAGAATAAATGCATGGTAACAGGGTGACTGTTAAGGGACTTTCTCGTAGGCTTTTTGTATTGCGAAGTCAAAATATGTTCCAGAGAGCAGGAAAGACGCTCCCATGGAGTGAGTTGATCTATTTTGGTGGCAGAGAAGTTTGGGTGAATGTCAGGTGTTAGGCATCGCTAGTGCGGGGAAACATTTGGGGAGAATTTTTTCTGTAATTCATACTTCCAGCTTCTGACGGCTGGTCCTGATGTTGGAGACTCTCTCTGCTGTGCTAGGGAACCCTGAGTCCACATGCATATCCCTCTGAAGTTCGTTTTCCTCCCTTTATTGCAGGGTGTCTCAGCCTCAGCACTTTTGATGCTTGGAGCCAGATAACTCGTGGTTGTGGGGCTGTCTGTCACTGCAGGGGCGTTAGCAGCATCTCTGGAGCCTACACACCAGATACCAGTAGCACAGCCCCTCCAGTTGTGACAGCAAAAATAACCTCTGCTTGAGAACCACTCTGCTTCCTTCCTTCCCTCCCTCCCTCCCTCCTTTCCTTCCTTCCTTCCTTCCTTCCTTCCTTCCTTCCTTCCTTCCTTCCTTCCTTCCTTCCTTCCTTCCTTCCTTCTTACCCTCCCTCCCTCCTTCCTTCCTTCCTTCCTTCTTCTTTCCTTCTTTCTTTCTTATTTTCTTTTTCTCTTTCTTTCTTTCTTTCTTTCTTTTTTTTCTTTCTTCTTTCTTTCTTATCTTTCTGTCTTTCTCTCTCTCTCTCTCTCTCTCTCTCTCTCTCTCTCTCTCTCTCCTTCTTTTTTGAGACAGAGTCTCACTCTGTCAGCAGGCTGGAGTGCAGTGGCACGATCTTGGCTCACCACAACCTCTGCCTCCCGGATTCAGGCGATTCTCCTGCCTCAGCCTCCCGAGTAGCTGGGACTACGGCCTCACACCACCACGTCCAGCTAATTTTTGTATTTTTGGTAGAGACAGGGTTTCATCATGTTAGCCAGGATGGTCTCAATCTCTTGACCTCATGATCTACCCGCCTCGGCCTCCCAAAGTGCTGGGATTACAGGCATGTTGAACCACTTCTTTGTTTTATTTTATTTTTAATTTTGGAGACAGAGTTTCACCTGTCACTCAGGCTAGAACGCAGTGGCTCAATCTCAGCTCACTGCAACCTCCGCCTGCTATGTTCAAGAGACCCTCCAACTTCAGCCTCCCAACTAGCTAGCTAGGATTACAGGTATGTGCCACTACACCCAGCTAATTTTTGTGTTTTCAGTTGAGACAGGGTTTCACCATATTGGCCATGGCTGGTCTCGAACTCCTAACCTCAAGTGATCCACCCTCCTGGGATTACAGGCTTGAGCCACCGCGCCGGCCTTCCTTGGACCATTTCTAGCGGCTGCTGGAGTGGAGATGTGAAATCTCTCTGAGCCAGTCGGGCTGTTGCCCTGATAGCTAAGCTGCCCAGCTTGAAGAGTCTGAACTCCAGAGCTTTGATCCTGCAAGAACGGCCCATTCTCTCCTTTTCAGTGGGAAAACCCTGTCACCTGAGTTCATTTAAAACCGATGCAAATCCGGAGAGCAAAGCCGTGGCGCATTCAGAACATGTCTGAAGACAATAGGTTCAAGGAAACACGTTGTTCCCGAGCAAATTCCCTTTGCAAATTTCCAGGCCCTTTCGTGCCAAAGCGAGGTAATCCAGTTTAATGCAAGTTGCCTATTTGGGAGAGAAAAATAAAAGACAAAAAATGTAAGGATTCCTTTATTCTGCTTTTAGCTTCTGTGCCCAGCAATTAATTCTTACATGCTAAAGGACTTCTGTGTTTATGAGGCATTATTATTTAATGTAGGCCTACTTTAAATTGTAATTTTTTTCATTAAGTTGCTTCTTTTTACTTATTAAGACAAGTTTTATAACCTAGCTTATACTGTATTCCTTGAGTAATAAGTATTTTTCTTTTAAAATATTCCTTAATAACCCGTCATCCATATTTTAAATTTTATTCTGAGCCAGAGATGCCTCCCTGTTGCTCACGCGTCTCTCGTCGTGATTCTGAGTGATGCTGGAGGATGCAGGCCTGCCAGATCCTGTGCCAGATTTGCTTTAAGTCTCAGGGCAGAAAGAAAAACAGCAGCCACTGGTGACTGCCCAGCTCCGCGCTCCTGAGGCCCACCTGGAGCAGCCAACACGTTGGGCCATCTGTCCCACAGTGCGCCGTAAAGCAGGCTTGCTGGGAGCGGCCGATGCAGGGCGCAGAGAAGTGGGGCGGCTGCAGGGGTTGGAACATGGCAGGGCAGTGAAACCCAGGTCATCTGTGGCAGCACAGCCCCCGGGTGCTGGCACACTGCTGGGGTCCTTGCCTGGGCCATCTGTCTGCATCTCTCTTTGGGCCAGCCCTAAGAAGTCAAGAGAGTCCTCCGATTTTGCAGAAGTGGAAACTGAAGCTCACAACAGCGACGTGACTTACTCAGGGTTGCAAGGCTGGCTTGTGATAGAGTCACGAGCCGTCCCCAGGTCTGTCTCCCAAGCTGTCCCCAGGGCTGTCTGATTCCCAAGCCCATGGTGATACTCTCTCAGCACTAGTGGTCCTGACAATTCTCTTACAAGCAATGAGGCACCTTCCTGCTGTTCTCATCTTGGTACCACCATTGTCCTGAGGAATAAAGTGCCACGAGCCCATTTTTCAGATGAGATGACTGAGGCCCAGAGAGGAGTAGGAACTTGCCCTCCGTGTCCATGGCAGGATGAAGGGCTAGCCCGGGGTCTTCTGCTTCAAGGTCTGGGCTGCTTTCTTTTCTTCCTGCCCCAGGCTGTGGCTTCCCCATTGCTGACTGCACCACCAGCCCAACCCAGGGTGTCCTGACCCCTCTGCCCAATATGTCTCTGGCCCTGGAGAGAGCACTGCAAAGACAGCCATGGGCTGTCAGAGCATCTCACAAGCATCCTGCGTCACATCGGTCTCAGCCCTCCTCCCGCTCAACAGTTTCAGCTGTTCCTTGGATGCAGGATTGACCCAGGGATAAGGAAATGGGAATACCCCTCACCTATGACCAAGGACATGGAGAACTGCAGGCTGTCAGATGAAAGACAGAGAAAAGACACTGGCATGGTAGGAGGGTCACAGAATTGTGCTTTAGGAGATGCGGGTCCTGGTCTCGAGTTGTCTGTTAATTGGCTCTGTGGCCTCGGCCTGGGTCTTTCTCTTCCCTGGGACTTGATTTAGCCATCTAGGTAACAAACGAGTTTCAATTCCAGATCATTAAGTCCCCTCCCTCTGCCATGAGAAACCTACTTTGGGACTCCAATTCAACGACGGTGTGGCCAGGCCCCCTGATTTATTTTGTTGCCCATTCATTCATCTTATTCATTCATTCACTTGTCTTCAGCCAAGAACTTTGTTGACTACCTACTGTATGCAATGCATTAGTGGAATGTAATAGTGGAATAACTGCCGTAACAAACCAAATTTCAGCATCTTAACACAGTGTTATTTTATTTCTTATTCATATCAGGTCTATCGGGGACCATAGGAAGACTTGGCTCCATACAGTCATTCAAGTATCCAGGTTTCTTTCATCCTTTCATCTTATAATCCACCCTCGGCCAAGTCCTCAGAGCCCTCCCTACCTGGTGATAAATGGAGAGAGAGGGTGTGCAGGCAGCATGGGAGGTTTCTAGGAAAGGCCATCACATTCTCCTGGCCAGGATGTAGTCACATATCCCCGCCAAACTGCACGTACCGACTGAGTAGCTGGGAGGGAAGGGAAATGGAGTGTGGGGAGCAGGCAGCCATCTGCCTGGGTCTGGGGAACGTACACATAGCACAGAGCAAGGACCATGAGCAAGAGAGAAGCTTCAGACCCCAATGTGAACTCAGGTGAAGGAGCCTGGGACAAACACAAGAACGTGAGGTCCCAGGTGAGCCGGAATTGGCAGAACCCGCACTGCGTCCTGCAGGAAACCCTGTCCTCAGCCCTGGATCCGCTGCCTAAGGAAGCTTTTCCCTAGTCCCGTCATCTTCCCTGCCCAACACTTCAGAGGCCCGAGGACTGACTGAGCAAGTCCTGCCCTTCTCTTGCCTCACTGTCCACAAAATGGGAAGAAAAATGACCACCATTAGCTTTGCAGGGAATTGGAGGAGCATCAGGTGTTTCTCTGCAAAGGGCTATAGAACAGCCTTCCCAAGTTGTCTTTTTTTGTTTGTTTGTTTTGAGATGGAGTGTGACTGTGTCACCAGGCTGGAGTGCAGTGGCACGATCTTGGCTCACTGCAACCTCTGCCTCCCAGGTTCCAGCAATTTTCCTGCGTCAGCCTCCCAGGTAGCTGGGACTACAGGCATGCGCCACCATGCCCAGCTACTTTTTCTATTTTTAGTAGAGACAGGGTTTCACCATGTTGGCCAGGACGGTCTTGATCTCTTGATCTCATGATCCACCCGCCTTGGTCTCCCAAAGTGCTGGGATTACAGGCGTGAGCCACCGTGCCGGGCCCAAGTCTTCTTATTAATAGTATAACCATATCATTATCAATAATGAAATGCAAATTAATAATAAATAAACAAACTAATGATAAATAATACATACATCATGAATAATACATTTATACTACAAGCTTTTGAACATCTATTGCCTCTGACAGAGGGGAATTTGATTAGTTTGCTGGAGATTAGAGAGGGGGAATATTTCAAAAGAGCCCAGGAGGTTGGGGCAGGGGATGGATGCCAGAAAGCGCTGGGGACTGCTCCATTTTCTGCAAAGGCTGCAAATCATTTGAGGTCCCTGGTGGCCCAGAGCTAAGCTGACCTTCTGTTAGAAGAGGTGAGAACAGGAATCTTGAGTGGGGTACTCCCCCTCTGATGTTCTTTTGTGGCCAAATTTAGGGTGGGAAATCCATAGCTCAATAAGGCAAAAAATGTCCAGCCCCACCAAAATTAGAGTCCATGGTCCAGACAAGGCCAGTTGAACATACCTATCATATTAGTCATTTTCACACTGCTATAAAGAATTACATGAAATTGGGTAATTTATAAAGAAAAGAGGTTTAGGCCAGACGCAGTGGCTCACGCCTGTAATCCCAACACTTTGGGAGGCCGAGGCGGGTGGATCACTTGAAGCCAGGAGTTCAAGACCAGCCTGGCCAATATGGTGAAACCCCATCTCTACTAAAAATGCAAAAAAAAAAAAAAATTAGCCAGGCATGGTGGCACACACCTGTAATCCCAGCTACTCAGGAGGCTGAGGCTGAAGAATTGCTTGAACCTAATAGGTAGAGGTTGCAGTGACCCAAGATCACACCACTGCACTCCAGCCTGGGCAGCAGAGCCAGACTCCATCTCAAAAAAAAAAAAAAAAAACTGTTTTCAAAAGGTTTAATTGACTCACAGTTCTGCATGGTTGGGGAGGCCTCAGGAAACTTACAGTCATGGAGGAAGGTGAAGGGGAAGCAAGGTATGTCTTACATGGAGGCAGGAGAGAGAGAAAGCGCAGGAGAAAGTACCACACTTTTAAACCATCAGGTGTTGTAAGTCACTCATTCACTGTCACAAGAACATCATGGGGCAAATCTGCCCCCATGATCCAATCGCCTCCCACCAGATCCCTCTCCTGACACGTGGGGATTACAATTCAGGATGAGATTTGGGTGGGGACACAGAGCCATACCATATCACCTATAGAACTTATTATTTCAATCATGGATTCGTTCATTCATTCATTCAGTGTGGACAGCAGCATGCAAAGCACTAAGAATGTAGTAACACAGACATGCATTTGGCCTCTCAGGGGCTCCCAGTCTACTATGGGAAACAGACTGGCAAAAAGGTGTCCCTATGAAGTGAGTTAGGGCTATGGTAGATGCTGTGAGAGGGCCGCCTAATCTGGATTTGAGAATGCTGGGCATGGGGTAGGTGAAGCTGGAGTGTACATCAGGAGTGGTCTTTGGAGTAAATGACAGCTAAGGTAAGACTTGAAGGATATAGTGAAGTGATGGGGGCAAAGTGAATGGTCTTCCAGACCGAAAGAACAGCAGGTGCATAGATCCAGTGGCCTGAGGCAGCCTGGCATACTTGGGGAGCTCTAAGTAATTCAGGATGGCTGTGGCTCAGGCTGCAAAAGACAGAAGGTCAAAGGATGAGCAGAGCAGGAGGCAGGCCCATGAGTGGTCCTGTGTAGGGGTCAGGGGTTTGGATTCCATCCCAAAGGCAACAGGGAGACAAATAAGGATTTGGCTGAAGGCCAGGACATGAGCACACTGGGCTGCAGCCTAATCCGCACTGCTCCAGGGCTCCATGGCTCACAAAGCCCCGTAGGCACAGCGTTCGTGTCTTGGTTCATTCATTACTTCATTTGTGCAGCACACCGACTGAGCACTCATCATGTGCCAAGCATTACACGGAGATGCATACCAGGTCCCAGGGCTTAAGGGGCACTAGTCTGATGCCTGAGACAGACACACAAAGAACCACATGTTATATTACAATGGAATGTGGATGGGTTGTGACTGAGATGTTTACAAAGGTCTATGAGCTCAGGAGAGTGTGTATCATCAGACTCATATAAATCAAGGAGGGGGTGACCGTCACATTGAACCAGGAAGGATGCAAATTTCCCAAGGTGAACTCAGAGGAGAAGGGTGTTCCAGGACAAAGAAACTGGACAGGGAGAAAGAACTGGAGGGGGTTGGAAGGGCTGATGGGGGTGCTGCAAGGTGGGCAAAGGCACAATGTGAGACTGATTGAGTTGGAGGGGCTGAGAGAGGCAAGCTCATAAGGGACTCTGTTGACCATGACAGAGTGTGAACTTTATCCTGAAGTGGAAGGCAATGGGGCAGGGAAATTGAATGGCATTAACCAGACAGGTGGCATCATCATATTTGCATTTTAGAAATATCATTGAGACTTTAGGGGGCTGGATACCTTAGAGGGACAAGTTTGGGAGCTAGAGACCAGTGAGCTGAGTGTTGCAGAGTTCTACCAGGAGATGTGGAAGGGCCAAACTGAGGCCGGATTGGTGCAGAGTGGAGCGGAAAAGACAGTTGTGAGAGTTACTGGAGAAACAATTTATCCATCTTAGAGACTGATGGCCTGTTAGCTTTCCCTTTCTTCATGCAGTGACTTTCTCTTCTTAATAGGCACTGTTCACCCCCGGCCCCACCTCTCACCCTTGTTTCTGCCAACTAGGAGGTAGATGGCTGGGAGCGCCCATTAGTCCAGCATGGAAGAGTGTATTTCACAGAAATCTCTGTACCTGCCTAGAAGATATGGTTGCAGTAATTGGTTGGTGGTAATAATATTATTACAATAGTAATTATGCAGCACTGGAAACCAGGGAGGCCGTCCTTAGTGCCAAGATAAGGTATTTGTCTTCATGAGATGGGGTGATCTATTTTCTTCATGAATGGTAGTGCGTGGAGCTCCTATTATCACATGGAGATAAATTCCAGACCCACAGCAGGGGGGGGTGGTGCGAGGAATTTATGTGGCCCTGACTGTTGTGGTCCATCCCAGCAAGACCTAAAATGCAGCTGGTGGAGTTGCTGCCAACCACCTGACCACCCATCTGCCTCAGGTCGAGTCGCGGTGTGGTCCACAATGGGTTTCTTAGGAGACAAGGGTCCTTGAATAGCCCCTGACAGGCCAATAGGTTCTCTTAGGAGACAAGGGTCTCGGCACCACTTCTGCATTTCCAGAGGCAGAGTGGGCTGAGACCCTGTCCCTGCTCTCAGGAGCTCCAGGTCTGGTGGCAGATGCACCCGCTGCCTCCCTGAGAAAAGAATGGATGACCCAGGTTGCTTTTCAGTTTTCACGAGTTACTTGGTATCAATAGGTAATGGTTTGAGTGACACACGACAGACATTTCTGGGCCAAGATAACTGGTCCAGAGAGCTGGGTTCAGAGGACTGTATGTCAGATTGTGGTGGAACAAATTGGCCAGCCCAGCCACGAGTTTCTTACAGTTCCAGAAATGTGCTCAGTCAGACACACTTTCCTGGCCCTCCTAGCAGCCTTTGCTGGCTTTGAACTTGAAAATGGTCTCAGTCATCAGTCTTCCTGCTGCCCCCTTGTGGATACATTGTGTACTGCGACTATAGCAGGGTGACTGACCCTGCTGTACCCCAGCAAGACTCCTTGTGTACATCCTAGCCTCTGTCCCCACCACCCACTACCCACTCCTGTTTTCAGCTTCTCCATTTGGAAGCAAGGGGGAGTGGGTTGCCATGGGGGTGTCGGAAGAGTACCGGACTCAGAGTCAAAGGGTCTGCCTGCCAAGCCTGGTTCTCTGTGATGGTGAGGAAGTCACTCTTCATCTCTGAGCCTCAGTCTCCTCACCTGTAGAATGGGGACACTCTCCTACAGGGTTGTAACAGGAATCAATTAGCTAGTAATTACAGAAATCCTTTGAAAACTGCCAAGCACTGGTCGCATGTTCATTTTTTCATTCCCTCAACAAATATTTATTGGGCTCCTACTAAGTGCCAGGGACTGTCCTAGATTCTAGGGATCTAGTAGTATTTGTCCATTGCTATAGAGAACTACCCAAGACTGGATAATTTATAAATCAAAGAGGTTTAATTGGGTCAAGTTCTGCAGGCTGTGCAGGAAGTATGGCTGGGGAAGCCTCAGGAAACTTATAATCATGGCAGAAGGTGAAGGGGAAGCAGGCACACCTTACCTGGCGGGAGCAGTAGAAAGCAAGGAGCTGCTACACACTTTTAAACAACCAGCTCTCTTGAGAACTCACTCATTATCAAGAGAATAGCCAGGGGAAAGTCCACCTCCATGGTCTACTCACCTCCTACCAGGCCCCTCCTCTAACATTGGGTATTATAATTCAACATGAGATTTGGGTGGGGACCACAGAGCCCAACTATATCAAAGTAGTAGTTAAAAAATGCAAAATCAAGGAATTCTAGCTGAGAGGGAGTAAAGGTGAGGTGGAGTAAAGACAAGTCTCACTTCATCTTTCACTAATTCAAAACCTAGGAAGAATATATGGACATCTATTTGAAAAATCTGAAAAGTAAATACTAGCAGATAGATTGGGGAAAAACACCAGAATCAAAGTGCCACATAAAGAATGAAGATAAATAAAATCTGCAGTCTTTCTAGGGAATACTTAAAATGTCCAGAATACAAACAAAAATCACTTGCCATACAAAAAAACTCATGAAAATCTCAACTCACATGGGGAAAGACAATCAGCAGACTACAAAGATGAGACGGCACAGATGGTTGAATTATCTGACTGAGATTTTGAGGCAACTATTATGAAAATGCTTGAGCAAGTGATCAAAAACAGTCTTGAAACAAATAATAAAATAGAAAGGCTCAGCAAAGACATAGAAGATATAAAGAAGAACCAGGTGAAAAACTAGAGCTGAAAAATACAATAACCAAAATAAAAAACTCACTGACTAGACTCAGTAGCAGAATAGAGATGACAGAGGAAAGAATCAGTGAACCTGGGGGTCTGGACGGTGAGTGAGAGGTGCCAGAGGAACCTGAGAGCTAGGCACGGGCCAGACCTCCCTGATGCAGCAGATGTGCAACTTTTCCTGTGGAGCAATGGGAAGCTCCTGGAGGCCCGAAAGAAGGCCAGGGGCGTGCATTTTAGAGAAATGATCAGGGAGCATGAGTGAGTGCAGGAAGTCCATGTTGCATACTTGGTCACCACCACCACCACCATCTTCTGAGAACCCAAGAGCAGCCATGCTCTGAGGAGGAGGTTCCATTTACTCTTATTCAGCCTTATACGACCAAGTCAAGGGAGGCACAGTTACCCCCATTATCCAAATAGACACAGGGGTTTAAGTGAATTAGCCAGGGCCACCCATGGGCCATGGGGAACAAGGGTGACAACTCATCTCAGTTTTCCAGAAATATTGCCAGTTTTAGGTGCTGAAAGTCTCCTGTCACAGGAAACCCTTTGGTCCTGGGCAGATCAGGACATGTGGTGACTCTAACATAATTTATGTCTCTTTTCAGAGACAGGCCCATGTCCCTCTCATGGAAACCCTTTCTGACTCCATCCACCCTGGGGCCAGACCTCAGCCATCCCCCTGGACACCATCCCCATGGAGCTGGGAAAGGGCAGGGAGTGACGTGGGGATACTGCCAGGCGAGTTTCCGGGTGGAGGAGCTATTTGTCATCACCTCGTTGGAAGGGTGCCAGGTTCCTAAATATTGCCAGCGATTTTGCTAAATGTATCTTAACAGGAGTGGTGTAAACGCTGTCAGAGATAGAGGGGAGAGTGATGGCGCCATTCGCGATAATGAACTCCTTAGTTAAGATGGATCCATCTCCATTCCTGATCCGCTTCTTGATACTGTGCTTGTTGGTGGGTGGGGGTGGGGGGAGGGGGATGGGGCTCACGCATCAAGGCTGATTGGTGTCAAGTTTAATACCCTGAAAGACAGAGCTCTGCCTTTGGCTGGTGGCTGAATAATTGGTGGATTCGCTTCTCCAAGGAATGGTGTTGAGTTGTACCCAAAGGAAGGTGGCAAGGTTGCCTCTGCTTCTGGCTTTCCAGGTTCAGGCTGAGTTAGCATCCGATATGGGGTTCGTTGGAACAGGAATGCTCCCAAAATCCAGTTCCCTTCTCATTTTACAGATGAGGAAACTGAGGCCCGGGGAGAGGGACAACTTGCCTGAGGTCCCAGCGCTGGGTGATAGTGCAGCTGAGACCAGAACTCACCTCTCCTCTGCTCTTCACCGCTGTGCTCCTGGCTTCCCCCACCCATGTCTGCTTAGCTGTGCCTCCTCATTCCCAGGGGCTCCACAGGAGGAATTAACCCCAGAGTGCTTCCATTCAGAAGCCCCTCCTGGAAGGTCCCCAGCAGGGGCCTTCTTGAGCCTCCTCTCTTATGTTTTATGTCCTCTGCCTCAGGGGGGATCTCACTTTTTGGGTCTCCTGACTTTGACCCCAGCCTGGATGAGATGTCTGGCTGAGCCGGTCATCTTTCAATTCTCTCTTCTCCCCAGTCAGCTTCCAGATGCCAGTCTCTGCTCTTTCCACCTCTACCTTGGAGCTGTCTTTCCTAGACTGGACAGTGGAACGCTGGAGGGAGTACAGGCCAGGGAAGAAGGTTGGCAAGAAGCGTGGTGCCACCTCGCCCTGATCTAGGAGGTCCTGCTTGGGCAGAGCTTGTGTTGAACGAAGCCCTGGATCATACTTTACCACTTTGGACGCTGTGATTGTTTCTGCATCCAGGTTACACATGGGGAAACTAAATCCCATGGAGGTCCCATAATGTGCCCAGGTCACTACTGAATATTAGAGTGAGAAATTTGAACCTATTGACTGACTTCAAATTCTGGGGAGGTACGTGGGTGGGGAAGAGCCAGGAAGGATGGGGAGGAGATTCTCAGGAAAAGAACTAGTGCAGAGTATGAGGAAGATGATGGCATTTTGTGAAATATGGGCTGGGGGACTATTAATCAGACCTAGAGGAGAACTTTTCCTGTTTTCTTTCGGAGACAGCTCCCTTGCTGTCTGAACCCTTGCCATCTCCTCTCCTGTGTGAGTCTGCGTCTCAGAGGTGATTTCTCACCTGTGAACCAGGCGTTGACTGGTGTTATCATAAGCCTGGCCTGGCCCATCTGTTGGAAAATCACCTTGCTTTCCACCTTCTCCCTCGCCACCCCGGCCGGTGAGCCCACCTCCAGACCTGAGGCTTAGACCTCACGCATCACCTGATGTGTGTCCTGGCCTTAGATAAGAAGGGTCCCAGGAGCCCACAGCTCGTTGTCAGGCTGTGACCTCAAGCCCAGTGGGATCTCCCTTCTTCCGACCATCTCTCATGTGAGCCTGGCCCCAACCCCAGCCCAGGTCTCTCTGTTTACAGTTCCTGTCACTCAGTGTGTTATTCTGGGTCAGTCCTTTCCCCACTCACGTGGTTCAGCTCCTGCACTGGCTGCCCTGCCCTGACTGAGAGCCAGGGATCTGGCAAAGACTCAGTGGCAACCGACGGAGCTGCAAATTGGGGGATACCACCCAGAATTCCCAAGAGATCCCAGGGAGTCCTCTGTGGCAGGTGGTAGCAAGAGGTGGTAGAAAGAGATTGGCTTTGGAGTCAGATGGCTCTGGGTGTAGATCCCAGCTTGGCTGCTCCGTCCACACAGCATGGAACGAGGCGCTCCACGGCTCTGAACAGTAGCTCATTCCTGTCTGTGACAGAGACGTATTTACAGGAGGGTAGGAGGATCCAAACTGCCTGTGCCCACGAACGCTCAAAATGCATCACTTATTGTTTTCCTGTTTTAATACTCTACTGATATTAGTGGAACTCATATTCCAGAAGGAGAGGCAGATGTGCAAACAGACAATTGCTCTCCAGTGTGACATACTCATGGTCACGGCATCGTACAAGGCACTGGTTGCTGCCCGAGCTGCTGAAAGAACAGGAGTGAAAGTGCTGAGAAAGTAGAAATGACACGTGCTCAGGCAAGGAATTTTCAATCCTTAGGGCGGAACCTGTCTCAGCAGTCTGGAAACCCTACTCCTTCAGCTTCTGTGGGGCTGAGAAGGGGAGTGCCCAGCATTTCTCCCCACCGGCTGCTTCCATGACTCCAAGTAGGGACATCCCTGGAATGGAAGGCACCGTCGCTCCTGCCTCAGTTTGCAGGGGTTTCCCGATGTTTGCTTTCAAGGGCTCCAGCAGGGCTGAGACTAGGGTGAGGCTAGCCAGGCACACAGAGGGTAACATTCAAGGAGCCACCCCTCACTCTCCGGTGGTGCAATCCGAGTGAGCGTGTCCTTTCACGTTGCGCTGCAGGCCCCTTACTTGCCTCACCCTATTCCCTCACATTCCCAGCTCAGGTTCTACAAGATGCTCTGAAAATGATGGGCTCCAGCGTGTCAAATATTAAGACAAATTTCCCACTCTGGCCCAAACTTGGAGTGTATGCACTCTGAGCACACACTCCAGCCTCAGAGCCTTTGCACTTGACATGTCTTCTGCCTGGAAGGCTGTCTCCTCAATATTCCCATGGCTCACACCTTCCTTCATTCCAGCCTCCTCAGAAGAGCCTCCCAGGGCACCCCTGGCTAAAGATGTCCCTCCCCATTACCCTCCATCGCTTCTCTCTGCTTTGCTTTTCCTCACTGTGTTGATCACTACCGGACATATTTTCCATCATCTATTTGATTGTGGACTCTTCTGCTAAAATGGCAGCTCCTTGAGGGCAGGGATGGGTATTGTTATGAGATGCCCCCAGTGCCTACAATGGTGCCTAGTACAGAACAGATTCTCAATTTTTTTCGTGCATAAAGAAAAGACGGGAAGAAGGAAGGAGAGAAAGTTCAGAGAAGTGCTGAAGGGAAGAACGGGTTTAATTATACTTCACCCAATATTCCTTAAAATTCGTGGATGATGGAAATCATTTTTCCCTGCCAGGTGTGGTGGTTCATGCCTGTAATCCCAGCAGTTTGGGAGGCAGAGGCAGACAGATCACTTGACGTCAGGAGTCTGAGACCGGCCTGGCCAACATTGTGAAATCCCATCTCTACTAAAATACAAAAATTAGCCGAGCGTGGTGGTGCATGCCTATAATCCCAGGGACTTGAGAGGCTGAGACAGGAGAATTGCTTGAACCCGGTAGGTGGAGGCTGTAGTGAGCTGAGATCACACCGCTACACTCCAGCCTGGATGACAGAGCGGGACTCTGTATCACACGCACACGCACACACACACACACACACACACGCGCACACGCACACACACACGCGCGCGTGCACACATACACGCACGCACGCACACACACACGTGCGCGCACACACACACACACACACACACACACAGAAATCACGTTTCCTCAAACAGTTTAAAAGCTCCATACTCTCTCCACACTCTGGGAAAAGTTGTCGTCTTAACCTGTCAGAACCACCCCACTCCTACACACAACAACTTTTTTTTTGAGACAGACTCTCGCTGTGTCACCCAGGATGGAGTGCAGTGGTGTGGTCTTGGCTCACTGCAAACTCCACATCCTGGGTTCAAGCGATTCTCTGCCTCAGCCTCCCGAGTAGCTGGGATTACAGGCACCCACCACCATGCCCAGTTAATTTTTGTATTTTTAGTAGAGACGGGGTTTCACCACCTTAGCCAGGCTGGTCTTGAACTCCTGACCTCGTGATCCACCTACCTTGGCCTCCCAAAGTACAGGGATTACAGGTATGAGCCACCGAACCCAGCCTGCACACACCTTCTGATTCACCTCTTTCTAAGTCTGAGTGCCTGGGCAGTGGCCTCTCTGATCTCACCCTGCCTGCCCCTGTGAGTCCAACTGCCTCAGTGGTCTGCTGAACCTACTGCTCCTAACACTTCCACCCAATCACCAGAGCTGCAGCCACTCCCCCACTTGCCCTCCCCACCACCACCACACGTACACTCGTAATTCCCTCATGGCTCGCCAACAAATGGGGACCCTCCATCCCGCCCTGCCTGCCTCATAGGCAACACCATCTGCACCCACCTCGGGCTGCTCGAAGATTTATGCATCTGAGAATATGTCCTTCCCTCCTCTTTCCAGTGGGAGGAGGACCTTCTAGAGCCTTCATCTCATCAGCCATCTGGACTGATGATGCTCAACTCATAACTATATCTGCAAAGGTGAGAGAGAGTCCAGGGGAGGGCGGCCCCACTGGCAGATGGAGCCACGTGCCTCAGAATTGTGGTCATGGGGTCAAGTCCTCGGCTCCTATCAAGGCCCCTGCCACAACACCAATCCTCCATCTCTAGGGCTGGAAGAAAAAAGTACAGTGTTTGCCACTTTCTCTCACCTCTTCTGAGAGGCTGTAATAGGGTGGTGGTTGTCATGGAGCCCGAGGGTTTGGGTTTGAATGCCAGCTCTGTAGCTTGCAGCTGTGTGATCTGGCAGGGGACCTCATCTCTTGGTTTGCCCGCAGAAGGTGGGAAGCATAATAGTTCCTCTCTCCTGGGAGTGTCGTGATGATGATGAAGTGAATAGATGTATATCACGTATATCACGTGCTTAGCTCGATGCCTGGTACAAAGCAGGTGTGGACATGCGAGCCGTTGTCATGATGTTACAGTCAGGTGTGGCTTGCCCTGAGGTCTCCCTTTCCGTGGGGTCTGTCCTCCTGAAGGTGGCCTCCTTGTTTGTCATGCCCCATGGCGGGGATGATCCAGGCGGGATCAGGTTTCCTCTGTGCCATCCCACAGCCCCCATTTGCCTACCTAGAGGCCAGCTGGTCACCTGAGTGGTGACTGTGCTGGGCGTCTCTGTCTCCCCACCACTGTTTGTGTTCCTGGAGGGCCAGGCAATGCCTGGTTGCTGGATCCTGGCTGAGGGCCTTCACAGAGTAGATAGGAGTGATCCGGGGTTGAGGGAATGAGGAAAGAAAGATCCAGATTGGTCCTTCTGATCTTGGAAGTTGGACTGGTTGACTTTGGTCGTGGCTTTCTGGGACCATGTGAGCTTCAGGGCTATCCAGGAGTTTGACCTCTGGCCTAAGTTAGAGGCCACCTTGGAGTGAGCTCCGTGCCTTGCCCCTCACCCTGGAGACCAGGTCCTGAAGCCTTGGGCCATGCGGGTCCACTCTGACTCCAGCTTCCAAAGTGATCCTCTCCAGGTTGATGCTTGTTTTGTTTTGTTTTTTCTTTTCCTGAAGTGTTGTAACCATTGAGTTCCAGGCAGGGGTCGGGCCCCAGGGCTCCATCTGCTCAGCTTGCCTGCACAATTGAAATCTTCGAACCCATCCTGGCTAGTTTTCTCATTAAGATTATTGGACTGGATTGATCCATTCAGATCGATGACTGGACACCCGCCGGCAGGAAGCTGATCAGATGAGCCTGGATGATCAGCCCAGGAATGAGGTTCCCCTCAGAGCTGCAGTGAGAGTCCAGCCCTCTGGGATGGGGCTGGTGGAGGCAGAGGGGTGGGTCAGAGGCCTCACCATACTGGACTTGGTTGTGGAGAGAGCAGTGTCCCCAAGGTGTGCCTACCAGGGCAAGCATCCCAGAGTCTGCTCCAGGTATTCCCAGGGGCAGGTGGTGGTAGTCGGGGGAGCATCACCTGGTGTTGCAAAGAGTTGAGACTCCTCCCCAGTGGTGGGCCCATACAAGACTTCTCCAGCATATCACCACCGCCGTGACCAGGGCATGGACCTTACCCTCCCCTTGGGTGGCACCGTATGCATGATGGGAAATTTGGGTGTTAAGAAAGCCACCGGCGGTTTCCCAGGGCTCTTGTTTTACCAGGAGTCATTTGTTTATGAGGTTGGAAACAGAGGGGTATGAGCACCTAAAACACCATGTCCCAGTGTGTATTTCCCAGATCCTGGCTGCTGCATAGGATAGTGATGGGGCTTAAGGGGTGGCTAAGCAGCCCATATTCAAATAGGTTTGGAAATGCCAAGTAAATAAATTTCAGCATTCATTTCCTGCAGGATTGAATAGATGAATCTTGAATGCCACAACTCTAAAAATGGGTGGTGGGGCGATGCTGGAGCACAGAAGCCTTCTCTGGGATATCTTACAGAAATATATTGAGGCACTTCTTGGAGATGCCAGCAGGTCCACCTTCAGGGGAAAATGTGTCCCAAGCAGAAGTGTTTTTGGTGTGGAGGGATCCACTGAAGCCAGGAAGGCAGCAGAAAGGGAGATGTTAATGAGAGGGAAGAAGAAGGCTCCACTCGGGCCTGCTGTCAGCATTCACAGAGACCACGGTGTGAACAGCACCCCCCACAGCTGTGCAACTACGACCCCCAACCTTCCCGCCTCTGTCTGCTCTCTCCCCAGCACCGCCCTCATCAGCTCGTGCCCTTACCACCCTTTTTTCCTCTCTTCCGTAGGCTACCTGACAGTCAACATTGAGCCTCTTCCCCCTGTGGTGGCTGGAGATGCCGTGACCTTGAAGTGTAACTTCAAGACAGATGGGCGCATGCGGGAGATCGTGTGGTACCGGGTAAGTCGCCACCACTGCCCCCTCCATGCCCATGGGAGGGTCCTCAGAGCCCTCCGGACACCATCACTGGCGTGGCTACGTCTTCAGCCCTGATCCAGTCCTGAGCTGTCCTGGTCCTCTGCCGAGTCCCCGTCGTCTGCTGCCACCCTCCTTGGGGATCAGCCTTCCCTTCCACCCTCAGGATGGATCTGGTTTCTGCCTCCTTTGTGCTCCTATTAAGCCCCTACTCTGGGGAAACGCCATTAGGCAAAGTAGAAGTTACTGAGAGCACCCTGGGCCCTAGGCGTAGTGCAATCATGAAGCGATGTCTGATGGTGGGATTTTGCGCATGAGGCTTTGGGTAATGTTTTTGGCAGGAGAGAGAGAAAAACAGGAAGGCGTCCTGCCTTTTTCAAAATCAAATCACAGAGATAGTCTGCCACCTAATCTGACTACATATAGGACTAGTCCTGGTGTCTGGCACCATCTGAGAGGGGAATTGCTTAGAGATGAGCAGGTTCTCACCTGCCCCGGGGCCAGGTGTTGGCACCAGGAGGAACAGCTTGGAATCTTGAGCACAAGTGGCCATTTCAACCACTGAGCAAAATCTTCTTGTGTCTGGATGGGGCATCCCAGCCTTGTATCCCTTCACCCCACAAAGGAATTGGGGCTGGGCCCAGAAGGTCCAGTGGGCACTGATGCTTTTCTTGCAATGCCATGCTCAAGTGTGCATAGACAGATGCACCACCGTCCTGGGGAGAACTCCGCTTCCATCATCTAAAAAGGGGTTGGCAACATTTTTTGGTGAAGATTGCGATTGTAAATATTCTCCTGTCAGTCAGTCACGGTTACTCAATTCTGCTGGTAATGGCAGCAAAACAGCCGCTGACAGTGTGCAACTGAAGGGCACGGCTGTGTTCCCACGAAACTCCACTCATGGGCACCAAAATCTGAATTTTGTGTAAGGTTCATGTGTCATAATTTCTCCTTCTTTTTACTTTTTTTTTAATCATTAAAAAAGGTGAAAACGCTTCTTAGCTCGCGGGCTGGACAAAACAGGCAGGAGGGTGACTTGGTTCACGTGCTACCGTTTGCAAACTCTGATCAACAGCCACGCTTTCCTGGTCTTTGTCGTCCTTTCTTCAAATCAAATGGATGCATAGCACAGTCAGGTGGAGCTGTTCTGGAGGGAGTGATGGAGCGTGGAAGAGAGGGCGAGGAAGGTGGGGGGTGGGCACAGATTGGTGATCTCGAACCTAGAGCTGGCTGCTCTTCTCTTCGGAGGTGTCACCACATCTACACACAGAGCTTGGAAACGTGATGGTAGAGGCATCCCTGGGGCATACCTGCTGTTCATGGTCTTGACTCAGAACAACTCTGCTCAGTTTCTTTCTTGCTCTCGGTCCAGCAGGCGTGCTCTGAACCAGCCTGCCGTGGCTGCTCTGCTTTGCATTTTTGGGTCTCTGATTCGTGGCTTGCTGGTTGGTGCTATTTCGTTGGCTGTGATCTGCGCTCCTTCTAATCAAAAGTCACGTATTTCAGCATGGCAGTCTCTCCTGCTTAGAGTTAATTCTAGTGTCCTCCCTCCAAGCTCTCCAGGTAGCCTGGGCCTCACAGGTGTGAACCTCACATGCAGCACCCTAAAGGGTACCAGCCTTAGGGAAGGGTGTCATCCTAGATAGATCAGTGGGCCCAGAGAAAGCCAAGGCATATGTTAAATAGTGCCATTAACTGAATCAGTAAGAGGCGTATTTACAGGATATGGGAGCTGCTTGGCTGACACAGGCTGTGAGCATCTCATTAGCACCTGGCAGAAGGACAGGGATAAATTAACTCCAGCGCACTGCTGACGATGGGACCACATCTCTCCCTCAGCCATCCCATAGATGGGATCAGAGGGAGGGGTGGTGAAAGACAGATAGAAATATGGAGACCCAGTGGGAACAGTTAATGGAGCGAAATGGAAGGAAGCGTGGAGATGGGAAAATAGCAGTGGGCACCTCATTGCCTTCCAAGCTCTTGAAACAACTGTCCTCCCTCTGGTTTGAAATTGAGTGTTCCCGTAGTCTAAGTGGTGAAAATCTCCCTGCAGAGGCTCCTACTGGAGTTATGAGCAATGCCAGTGCCAGGCTGGGTCCGGGTGTAGAAGCCAGGAGCAGGCTTCCATGTGGTTTGACTTGATGCTTTTGAAGATGGGAGCAGGGCTGGGGCAGGAGAATCCGTGTCCTGGACTGGAAAGAGTATCTCCTTTTTATTCTCCACCCCCAGGAGGGAGACCCTCATGTTTCTCGCACTGTCTCTCTCTCTGCCTAACCTGTGGTGCCACTGGTTGTTTTAAGAACCAGTGGCATCTCTTACCAGTGTCAGGCACCGCAGATCCGGCCATGGTAGGCTGCACTAATTAATTTATTTCATTTCATTTCACATCCTTTGACTGAAGGCCTCAGGAGCAGGGGTATGCAGATGTATGCAAATCACATTCAAATCGCCCACTAGAGCCAAATGCCTGGGCCCTTGTAATTCTGTAGCTGGACGGAGGTGGTGGCTCAGCTGACTGGTTACTGTCCTCAGGTCCTGGGGAGCCCACAAGCCCTGCCTATGATGGGAAGGATGAGGGCAGAGGACAGAAGGAAATTCCAGGGAAGGGCTCCATGCAGCCAGTTTTTGCCTGCTGCCACTCTAGCTTTCCCTAGTGACCGCCTCTCTTTCCAAGAAGGCAGCTGAAGGGAGAGAGATAAGAGCCTACCAAGATGGGGGCTCTGGGAGTCAAGGTCAGGGCGGGGCTTCCAGAGGGAATGGGAGGAGCAGCAACAGGAGCTCCAGTCTCCTTCTCCAGCCAGACCCTCTTCTGACCCCTTTTTCCCCTGCCAGACGAACCCCCCACTGTGGCTTCCCTCCCCGTCCCCCTCTCCCCACAGCCTGCCCCCTCCTCCAAGCAGGGAGCTGCCGAGTGCTGTTTGTTTTCTGTACGTGTGTTTGCTTCCCCTCCCAGCTTCCTTTCTCCATCCTCCGTGAATGAGCTTACAGAGCCCGGCTTGGAAGGAAATGAATGGATTACACAGGCCCAGTCAGGATGGCGTCTCCAACCCCGTTAGAAGGAAGAAGCAGGGCATTGTGATGAGGCCGCCGCTGCCTGCTTAGCCCAGTGGGCACAAAATGGCTCAAAACATGTGTCAAGCCCAGCAGCCTCCCCGCTGGTCTTAAATGCATTATCTTAGCACGGGGATCATCCTGAGCTGTCAGAAAACATCATGAATGCATTGGATGGATCCTTTGGGTAAATCGGGGCAGCTGATGAAATCGTCTGAAGCCATAGGGCTCACCTACCCTTGGTGCTAACAAGACCTCTGGCGGGATATCTGGGAAGGTCTTGCTTGTGGACCCCTCAAGGAAGGGGAAAGAGATTGTGCCAAACTGGCAAGAGCCTGATCCTTGGATATTTTACTCCCATGGTCTGGCCAAGCGGGAAGGAGCTCAGCTCATTTGCACAATAAGATGTCAGAACGATGAGAATAGACTCAAGAAAGTATGTGTAATCATAGACCCTGGGTCTAGGTTGTCCAATGTGGTAGCCACCTGTCACACGTGGATGTTTACATTTAAATTAAATCAAATTAATTTTAAAATTCATTTTCTCAGTCAGACTAGCCACAATTCAAGTGCTCCCTAGCCACCTATAGCTTCTGGCCTCTGTATTGACAGATAAAGTATAGCACATTTCCATCACTGCAGGACGTTCCACTGGACAGCCTGCTCTAGAGCATCAAGATTTTCTTCTGCAGCCTCTGGAATACACTGTGCTCACCTGGCAAGCGAAAGCAGTGAATACTCATGAGTCAGTTTTCCAGGCAAACTTGCCCTGATATGAATTTTAGTAAGATGAATCTTATTTGGTAACGTGCCATCATTAGAGAGAGAGACAAAGAGAGAGAGAGTGTGTGTGTATGTGTGTGTGTTGTGAGGGAAGGTGAAAAGAGGGAGATGGTCATCATGCTCAAATCACTTCTTTGAAGACATACAGATGTCAAGAGAGCTGTGAGCCCCCTGAGGTGCTGGGTATCGTAGTTATCTATTAAAGCCCTGTTCAACTTGAGGATGCTTTTCACCACCTGCCTCTTCTTTCCCCACTGTTACGTGGGTCCATCTCCAAGATATGAGTGTCCAGGCTTCATCTTCACAGCTCATGTAGATAAGCTTCAAACATCCTTCTTTTTCTTTTCTTTCTTTCTTTCTCTTTCTTTCTTTCTTTCTTTTTTGCTAATAGAGTAGGGGTGCAGTTCCATACTTCACCAGGAGGAGGGCGTCCCCTAATAACAAATCTACCCTAGCATTTAAGTCAGGACTTGGTTGGAGAAAGTGAATGATAAATAATGTTCTTTACTTAGTCCTTCATATCTATTTACATCCGTAACTAGGGACTTATGTAGTAATGCTGCTTATACTAATTTGAGTGGCTGACATTATTTAGCCTTTACTGTGTGTGAGCGTGAGGCTGTGTCTCAGGTCATGTTGCCTTCCCTGCCTTCTCCAGAAAGCTGTAGGCACGCCCTCTGCCATGAATCCTCTTTGTGGGTCTCTATGCCAGTGCTTACCTTGTCATGCCAAAGTACCTGCCCCTGGACTGTGAGCATCCGAAGAGCAATGACTATGCCTTTTTCCTGCTGTATTCTTCACACCTACAGCAGAATCACCTTGCTAAATTAACAAATCATAGAGCTATAAATACAAATGCATATGCACCTGTTGACACACCATGCTATGTAGCCCTCTTCTGTCTCACGTGGGCATCTGTGTACTGTTGATAGCATCTGTCAGGGGACGGGGAATGTGGGTCTTTGGTTACACTGGGGGCTTTGTGAAGTATGAAGGAAAAGGGAACATTCCTTATTAGGAAACACTGTCTAAGTTCACTTAGTTGGAGGCCACCAGCCCAGCAGGCAAAGCCAAAGGTCTGTTTATGTCATAGAACTCCATTAAACAGCCACAGAGAATCATGGGAGTTTAACCTTTTACAGCAATTTTTATCATCCGTCCTTTGTTTTCGCTCCTTCTTTTACAGTTTGTTCCCAGGAGCTGCTCTGGGCCCTGGGAACAGAAAAGAGAGCCAGGCAGAGAGAGAAGGAGATCCACAAACAGCGAGACATCCCTGCTTTCAGTACCTCCTTATCTAACCTTTTTCACCATGTGGGAAGATGCATACCTAGGTCTGTGTTTTGTGGTGCAGAGGTGCAGATGATGCAACCTGGCCAGCATGATCTTCCCCTCTGGGTTCTGCTGGATGCCTCTGCAATGAGGGTCTGTGGTCACCTGGGACCATTTGAGAAGGAATTGTGACTGGCGGCTGGGTAGGAAGAGAGAGGACTTGGGAGTCAGAATACTCGTATGTGAGTTCTGGTGTTTGACCTTGGGTAGTGACCTAACTTTTCATCCTTTTAGAAACTTCACCTGAAATTGGGCGTGAAAACATGCGTTTCATAAGCTTAAATGAGATAATATCTGCAACCAAAAGAGCCCGGTGTTTGGCTCACGGTGGCACCTACTCAATGACAGCCATTTTCCTACCATGGCTCTTGATAGCTTACAGGATCTAGAGAGGGAAATTACAGAATAAGAGGGGAAGGTATTTGAGAAGATTACCAGGATCAGATTTCTTGAATTCCATCCTGCCACCTGCATTCTCAAGGGACAGGATATGGGCAGAGACACACTTTAAATGGTTATGCTGGTGAACTCACTGGGTTTCAATTCTTGGAAACCCAGTGGCTTAACACAATTAAGCCATTTCAGTGGATCTCAGCTCTCCCTGAAGCAGGGAGCTATTTCAAAATGGCTTTGCTAACATTGGCTCTCTCTCAGCCCCAGCCCTTACAATGTTTTACTATCTGAAGCAAAACTGAAAATGATGAGCCTAAGGGGACAAGATAGTCCAACAATATCATAAGGGCAAGAAGGTAGATACACTCTTGGATGACCAAGAGAGACCAGAGCCAAGGTCCCAGAGGATGGGGCTAGACCACACCTTTGACCCTTCTGGCCCTCCCGGCTGCTCCTTGCTACTTCCCTGACCCTACATTCTGATCTTGAGTTCACAGATCTTACAGATATAAGATCTGGAAGAGGATGTGAGTGAGGAAGGGAGGAGTCAGGCTGAGCCAACCCAACCTGCCTTGTCCAAGCCTCCCTCCCCAATCTCTGGCTTTCCAAAGAGTCAGGTTCTCCCTGATGAGGTGTGCCCAGTGCTCAATCTTATCATGCCAGTCACATGGGAGGGAAGAGACGGCAGCAAGAGAGCACCCACCAAAGGACAGCTGATTTTAGAGCAAATGTGATAACACATAAAGAGGAAATAAGAACAAGTTCCCAGGTCTATTTCCGTTGTAATCTGTATTCGTCCGTTCTCATGCTGCTATAAAGAACTGCCTGATACTGGGTAATTTATAAAGGAGAAAGATTTCATTAACTCACAGTTCTGGTAGGCTGAGGAGGCCTCAGGAAACTCGCAGTCATGGCAGAAGGGAAAACAAACACATCCTTCCTCACATGGCAGCAGGAAGGAGAAGTGCCAGCAGTGGAAGTGCAGGTGCTTATAAAACCATCAGATCTTGTGAGAACTCACTATCACGAGAACAGCATGGGGAAAACCATTCCCATGCTCCAGTCACTTCCCACCAACTCCCTTTCACGACACATGAGGATTATGGGAACCACGATTCAAGAAGAGTTTTGGGTGGGGGCACAGCCAAATCATATCGCAATCCTTTAATTCCACCCCAAGGAAAACTCCACCCCTAACCACTTCTTTTAAGTTGTAAACATCCAGACTCAACTCACTGAGCTCCTCCTCCTGGGGATGAGGTGATGGGAGAAACCTTCAGCTCCCTCTAGAGGCCAGAGTGTGAATCACAATCATTGCCGCCCTGATCCCTGGACTTTAATGGCAGTTCTGTGGGAAACCGGCAGGGGTCCCCTCACTCTGACAGCTCATTAGACTTTTCAGAGGTCACTAAAAATATACTGTTGCCTGAGACTCAGTCTACAGTTATTGAATCCGAATTTCCAGGACCGGAGCCTCAGGGCATTTGTACTTTTAAAGAGCTCCCCAGATGACTGTGACGCACTCATCCCAGCCAGGGAGCATGTTATAGTGTTTGCGAAACTCTGTTAGAGGAAGCTGTTCCATGCACTCATCCAACATTCATTCAACACATATTTATGAAACCGGGATGGTTCTAGGCACTGGGCGTGCACCAAGGAAGAAGAAAAGATCCTGTGCTCATGTAGTTTACCTTGGGGGAGGAGTTAAAAAGATAAACGAATAAGAAAGATACCAGGCAATGATAAGCGCAGTGCACATAATTAATACAGAGTTGTGGTATAGAAAGCGATTGGGTGATCAGGAAAAGACCCTCATTTAAGATGAGTTTGCAGAGGCAACGGGAAACCCACCACGCCAAAAGACAGCAGAACAATCCAGGCAGAGAGAGAAGCACACGAAGAACGGTTCCGGTGGGAAAAAGCTTTGTGTGTTCAAACAACAGAAAGAAAGTGAGTGTGGCAGGAACAAAGTGAGTAGGCGGTGATGCTGGAAAAAATGGGCAGGGATGGTTTGTGCTGGGTTCTGTGCTCTAAGGAACTGAATCTGGAGTTATTCTAAAGGCACCGGGAAGCATTGAGGATTTTAAGCAGAGAAGTAACAGGATCTGGTTTACTTTATTAAGAAGGTCACTTCTGGGTGGGGAATGGATTGCAGGAGAGAGGAGACACTGGCAGCAGAGGGATCACTTGGAGGTTAGAACAGTTCAGGCAAGAGGCAACAGTGGTTTGGGTGAGTACTAGGATGGTGGTAGTGGAGACGATGGGAGGGAAAAAACATTCTGCTTATGATTTGCTGGTAGAAGCTAAAGGCTTGCTAGCATGTGGAAGGGATGAGAGAAGGGGGGATTCAGGATGACTGCCGGCTTTGAGGCTTGAGCTGGATTTGGGGGAGCAGTGCTGTTTAATGAGACAGGGAGGATAGGACAGGAGAAGCACGTTGCTGGGTGATATGGTCTGGCTATGTCCCCATCCAAATCTCATCTTGAATTGTAATAATCCCCACACGTCAAGGGCAGGGCCAGGTGTAGATAATTGAATCATGGGGGCAGCTTCCCCCATACTGACCTCATGGCAGTGAATAAGTCTGGTGAGATCTGATGGTTTTATAAATGAGAGTTCCCCAGCACAAACTCCTCTTGCCTGCCACCACGTAAGGCGTGACTTTGCTCCTCATTCACCTTCCACCATGATTGTGAGGCCTCCCCAGCCGAGTGGAACTGTGAGTTCATTAAACTTACCTTTATAAATCACCCAGTCTCAGGTTTGTCTTTTTCGGCAGCATGAGAACAGACTGATACACAGGGACAGGCGTCAAGCACTCTGTTGGCATGTTAAGCTGGAAGTGCCTCTAAGACAAGGAGCTGCTGCAGCTGCTGTTGAGGCCACAAATCTGGAATTCTTGGGAGAGGTGAAGCCTGGAGACTTATACTTGGCATGGCCAGAGAATGTATGGTACTCAGTGCTGGACCCTTTGACACTTTAATACTTAGAGATAGAAAAGTAGACCCACAGAGAGGCTGAGAAGGAGGAGGAACAGTCCGTACGATGTGAAGATAGTGAGGAGAGTGAGGTGTCTTGGATTCCAAGAGTAGAAAGTGTTTTAAGAAATAGAATAGTCAGCCATGTCTCACACTCCAGTGAGTGACTTGAGAGCAGAGAAATGACCATGAACTTGACAACATATGGAGCCCACTGGGGACCTGGGCAAGGGTAGATTCTTTGGAGTTACTTGGGGCTAAAGCCTGGCTGGAGTGGGCTGAGGCATGCGTTGAGACCAGCAGTAACATGGCCTTGAGATTTTGACTAGTAAAGAGATTTGACCTTGAACTTCTGAACAAACCTTTGCAAGTGGCGTAAAGACACAATTGCGTCTACTGGATCCACCCCTATTTACATGTCATTCATAAAATTACAAGTCCATTGTCTTTTCCAACCATCCTTAGCCTTTCAGTCTGGAACTGGTGGCAGCCTCGCTCTCCTCCTTGAGAACGTGAAAGTGGCTGCCTGGAGAGTTTAGGGGATTCCAGTGTAATTAAACAATGCAGTTGGCATTTGAGAGAAAGATCCTGCTCTACCATTCAATTAAGTCAGTGGCCTTGGACGACAACTATTCCCACAGCTTCCTAGGCACGGTACAAAGGGCTGGAGGTATGAAGAAGGACAGGGGGCCCACTGCCCTCAAGGGGAGAGCTTCCCTTCCAGTTGCCCCTCATTAAGTTGTTAAGTTCTGTTTCATCATCTGCCCAATGGGCTTGATTGCACTTTCCCTAAGGATCTCACAAGGAATTGTGCAAAACAGATGAGAGGCCTTGCAGACGAGCCACTTCCATCCCCCGTGGTGCGGGGGAAATAGCCTTCACATATATTACTTCATTCTCTCTTTTCTGCCTGGACAAATCTTACTCATTCTCTCCTCTGTGAAGCCTTCTGACCTCTCTCACCAAGAGAGAATTAAGAGATCACCTGCTGTGTTCTCTCAGCGTTTTGTACATACTTCCATTAGAGAGACAGCACCTGGTAGATTAATTGTTCATCTGTGCATCTCTTGCAGCGTTTTATTTTTCTGCTTCTCCGATGTGTCCTTCGTGTCATTTATAAAATTACAAGTCCATTGTCTTTTCCAACCATCCTTTCAGTCTGGAACTGGTGACAGCCTCGCTCTCCTCGTCGAGAATGTGAAAGCGGCTGCCCAGAGAGTTTAAGGGATTCCAGTGTAATTAAACAATGCATTTGGTATTTGAAAGGAAGATCCTGCTCTAGCCATTCATTTATGAATGATCCTTGAGCCAGGTATTCTATGTGGGGGGACTCAGGATCCCTAGGAAATACGTGGATGGGTTTCTGGGGGTGCTCGAAACCCCAAAAAGTATGCCTGACATGTTGTATGCATTTCTGTGGGAGAGGGAATGAGTGTTCCCAGAGGACTCTGTGACACCCCCGAGTCCCAGCTGAAAAGCCCAGGAACTGCAATAGCAGGTACTCAGGTGTTCACTGAGTGTGAAATGCCTAGGGTAACTCATTATCTTCACTCTTCGTTCATCAAGGTCCATATTTTGGATGGCTCCACCAGACCCAGGAGCTTGTGTCAGATGGCCCATGAGTGGTCCACGAGCTTCCAAGGACTGCCTAGGGGATAGGGGGTGAGAGGTGCTGCAGTCAGCATTAGGCAGGATGAGCTGCCAGGTTGTTGGGATCCATGCAGACAGCACGGCTCAGTCAACCTGGATTTGTGCACAGACGCCCTTGGACAGGAAGAGGAGATAAGAACAGGGGGTGGGGGAGAAAGCTGGCTTTGGCCACATATCACTGCTCTCTCTGGCTTGAGGGGGAGGGGTCTTTGACCAAAGAAATCCTTCTTCTCTTGGGGATTAAGATCAGGTTTCTGACAATGGCGATAAGACCACGTCCCTGCCCCACACGGGGTTGATAAGAGCTCTTGGCTTCCAAACTGTTGAGAGGGGGTGCCAGCAGTTGAAATGGACACCCAAACAACCAGATGTTTTATTGGACCACATGCAGAGCCCACCAGTGATGGGCTTCCACCTTGGATGGTTGAGAAAGACGCGGCATGTCTAAGGATAACACACTGCTGGCTCAGCTCATCCTGGAGAGTGTGTCCTCACCAAGAAGAGAAAAGAGCAAGGGCCTGGGGCACAACATCCTGCTGTGTGACCTTGATGAAACCACACCACCTCTCTGAGCTCTAGGATCTTCATAGGTAAAATAAAAGCGTGCAGTGAGATGATCTCTAAGGAATGTGCAGCCTCTCTCCCACCTTGCAGCCAACCTCCCCATCCCCCATCCTTTCCCCAGAAGACTCTGGGCTAATGGAAGAGGTGGGTGCCTCCCAGCTCAGGGCACCCCCCAGGTGAGGCTTGGACAATGCTTTCTTAGCGGTGAGAGTCTTGGCCTGAGCTACTGTCAGGGCCTCTGAGAACACAGAATCCAGAAGCTATATTAAGCCCGAAGTGTGATTTCCAGCAGATACTGCCTGGCTTTCCTATGCCCTGTTGGGTTTAAATGACAAGGGGCCTGACTTAACTTGTCGGAAAAGGATTAAAGGTGAACTTCCGCTCCAGCACACCAATGAAAAAAAAATAACATGACTGAAATGAGGGATGTTTCCCAGAAAACCGGCTCAGGCTCATCCTCCCTCCTAAATCCTTTCTCCCCCTCCTTTCCCCACCTTTTCTTTGTTGGGTGTGAGCTCCCACAGGGCAGGCTGTCTTCCCGTTGCAGACAGATACAGCCATGTGCTTTTCTAAAGCACACATCTGACCTTACCATGACCACCCCTCCCTGCCCCGTGCTTCACAAGAGCGCCTCATCACCTGAAGGACCAAGTTCAAGGTCACTGGCCCAGCATACAAGGTCCTTCGTGATTCAACCTCTGTTGACTGATTTCTTCAGCTTTGCTTCCTACCACGTTCCCAAATGGGCCCACCACTCGAATCATATGGTTGATTTGCAGTTCTCAGAATGTGCCAACGCTCTTTCCCACCTCCGAGCTGGTGCATATGTGCTGCCTCTGCCTGCGATGCCCTTCTTCTCTCCATCTGGTCAACTCCCACTTGCCTCCAAGGCCCAGCTTCAGTGTTGCCCCCCCACACCAGAGACCTTTCCCCATTCTTTTTTTCCCTTCAATCTTCTCCTCATTCAACTGCCACGACCTAGGCTGAGTTAGGTTCTTATAACACTAAAAATACTCAACACATGACCATATGACTCAACACACTGGACTCATGTGTTCATTTTCGCAGCAGATATTTCTTGAGCACCAACAATGTGCCAAGCCTTGGGAATAGAGTACAGAATAAGAACAATGGGCTGGGCACATGCAGGCTGTGGCTCATGCCTGTGTTCCCAGCACTTTGGGAGGCTGAGAACGGTAGATCGTGTGAGCCCAGCAGTTCAAAACATCCTGGGCAACATGACAAAACCCAATCTCTATAAAAACATACAGAAATTAGCCAGGCATTGTGGTGCTCACACCTGTGGTCCCAGCTACTCAAGAGGCTGACGTGGGAGGATGAATTGAGCCCAAGAAGTCAAAGCTGCAGTGAGCTGTGATTGCACTGCTGCACTCCAGTCTGGAGGACAGAATGAGACCCTGTCTCAAAAAACAAAAACACAGAAACCCAAAACAAACAAGCAAAACAATGGAATCCTGTTTTTTTGTGGAGCTTGTAGTTAAGTGGGAGAAAAACAGGTATTACATTAAAGATTGTCAAATACATGCTTCTTTCAAATTGTGGTCACTGCCTTGACAGAGAAAGACAGGTGTCTTCTAGCTGAGAGCTCATAATAGGAGATGAACTGTAATAGTTTAATGTCTTTCTCCCAGAATGCAAACCCTTTGCTGGCAGGGACCAGGTGTACTGTTTTTCCTTCTCTCCTGAGTGTCTAGCACAATGTTGAGCACATAGCTTAGAGGATAGATGGATAGATGGATAGATGGATGGATGGATGGATGGGATCAATGGATGGATGGATGGATGGATGGATGGATGGATGGATGGATGGATGGATGGATTGGCAGGTGAGTGGGTGGATGGATGGATGGATGTGTAGATGGATGGATGAATGGATTGGTGGGTGAGTGGGTGGATGGATGGATGGATGGACGGATGGATGGATGAACTGGTGGGTGAGTGGGTAGATAAATG
>PVKV010004432.1:0-116939 GCA_004027835.1 Alouatta palliata
AACAGAAAACCAAAAAAAAAAAAAAAAGAGGAAGAGTATGAAAGAGCATTATTTATGATGGGTCAATATTCTAATTTCCTCCCTCAGATACCACTTCTCAAGTTACAGAATACAGACTGCAGAAGAAATACAAGAAAGAAAACAAAAAAAAGAAATAACAAAATTAAGCAAACAAGTAAATTCAGCAGCAAAGTTTTGAGGTTTGCATATATAATGTAATTACACTCAATTAGATTTTAAAGTATACAATGAAAAGGGCAATATTTTATATAATTTCTATATTCCTTATAACACCTAATGTTGTATCTTTATACTAAATAAGTACTTTTTCAGGAACTAATGAATTAAGAAAGTGTAATTACATGTACTTCTATTAATACATAAAGATAATCGTGACAAATCAGCTTGCAATAAACAGTATAATTAAAGAGGAGATTGTTATTTCTAACAATATTGTAATAATATTTGTAAATACATTAGCTACTTTTCTAATACATCAACAACTTGAAGTTATGAATATAATAAAGTTTATAATATCTAAAGCAATTATTATTCTTATTAATTAGCTACTAGTACAATAAAATTTCTAAGAAAGAAGCATAATTAAATTGAAAGCATTCTATTATTTTAAAGGATTTTAAAACTAAAATATTTTCATATTTTTACCAGAGTAAACAAATGCTTTCTCACATTTAATTCAAAATTAAATCAGATTTGTTTCCATTTAGCTAATTTAATGTTTTGTTTTCAAAACAGCTACAATAATTATGCTATATCTTCATCACCTGGCACAATGATTAGCATATCATAGATAATGCTAAACAAATTTTGTTGCCAAAATTAGTGAGTAAAGGAATAGAGAAATCAATCAACTAATTTCTCAATATTAAATTTATTATCTACTATATATTTACAGTATGTCAGACCTCATGCTAAATAAAAAATTTACTTAATTATCATTAATTTGCACATAGTTCTGTGAAATAAAAATCTCTCAAATAATGAAGAGAAGTTAGGAATGATTATGGAACTTTTTTGTAAGGTCTTCCAAGTAACATAACTGTATGTGGTACAAGAACCCTGTTCATTTCTTCTCAAAACCCTTCGCTATAAAGTGCTACCTCGTATTACCTTTTTCTTTCTCTCTCAAAGTATTCCTCTTCATTTACTATTCACTTATTTTCTGAAAAGTCATGCTTAGATATTTAGATTTAAATTGTTAGTCTAATGTAAAAATTTATAATCATGTTTTTATTTTAGTAATTCCCCCTCATCAAGTCATCTGATCTGCTAATGTTAGGTGGCTCATTGTCATTCAAAACAATGAGATTGAGCAAGTCAATTAAGCTTTCTGAGCCTGAACTTTTCCACTGGTAAATCTGAAGTATATTTGTTCCACACATGTTCCCATGCTCCCAAACTCAATTGTAATTCACCAGCGTGAAAAAATACCAGAAAAGTGAAATACTATTTAATAAAAACAGTTACTATGTTAATTTAATAGGTTTTACTGTAAGTTCAAATACACAGATTAAATCATATTAACTATAAATAGAAACATCTCATTTTATTGTACTCTGGTTCACTGTGCTTCACAGATACTGTGTTTTTTACAAATTGAAGGTGTGTGGCAACCCTGCATCTAGCAAGTCTACCAGTGCTATTTTTTAAATCAACAAATGTTTACTTCATTTCTCTGTGCCATATGTTGGTGGTTCTCATATTTCAAAAACTTTTTATAATTATTATATCTATTATGAAAATCTATGATCAGCGAACATTTATGTTACTATTATAATTGTTTTTAGATGCCACAAACCATTCCCATATAAGACAACTTATTCAACAAATGCCATGAGTGTTCTGGCTGCTCCATCTGCCAGACTTTCTTCCATTTCTCTCCCTCTCCTCAGGCCTCCTTATTTCTTGAAATACAACAATATTCAAAAAGGCTTAGCGGGGAAGCCATATGGAAAGCTGAGACAGGCCAAAAGCTAAACCTTTTGCTCCAAACAGCCACAATGTAGATACAAATAAAATGTTCATGAAGTGACATTCCAGTGAACACACATACTGTAAGAAAGCAAATCACCCTTATTGCTGATAAGGAGAAGGTTTCGGTGGTCTGGATAGAAGATCAAACTAGCCACAACATTTCCTCAAGTGAAAGACTAATCTAGAGCAAGGCCCCAACTCTATGAAATTTTATAATGGCTAGTGGAGATGAGGATGCTGCAGAAGAAGAGTTTGAAGCTAGTAGAGGCTGCTTCAGAGGTCTAAGAAAAGAAACCATCCCTATAACATAAAATTACAAGGTGAAGCCATAAGTGCTAGTGCAGAAGCTGCAGCAAGTTGTCTACAAAAGTGTTTCCCCACCTTTTTAGCACTCGGGCCTGGTTTTGTAGAAGACAATTTTTCCACAAACAGGGTGAAGGGGGTATGGTTTCAGGATAAAACTGTTCTACCTCAGATCACCAGGCATTCGATTCTCATGAGGAGTGCATACAACTCAATCCCTTGCATGGGCAGTTTACAATAGAGTTTGCACTCCTATGAGAATCTAATGCTGCCACTAATCTGAAAGGAGGCAGACCTCAAGTGCTAATGTACTCTTGCCTGCTGCTCACCTCCTGCTGTGCTGACCAGTTCCTAATATGCCACGGACTGGTACTGCTCCAGGGCCTAGGGGTTGGAGATCCTTGGTCTAGAGGATCTCGGATAATTGATAAAGGTGGCTGCACTAAAAAATACTTATTTTCAATGTAGACAAAATAGCCTTCTTTTGGGAGAAGATGACATCTAGGGCTTTCATAGCTAGAAAGGAGAAGTGAATGCCTAGATTCAAACTTTTAAAAAACAGAATGACTCTTCTGTTTAGGACTAAAGCGACTGAGGGATTTAACCTGAAGCCAGTGCTCATTCACCGTTTCAAAAGTCTCATGGCCCTTAAGAATTATGCTAAATGCATTCCACCTGTGCTCTATAAATGGAGCAACAAAATCTGCTGATAGCATGTCTGTTTGTAACATGGTGTACTGAATATTTTAAGCCCACTGTTGAGACCTACTGCTTAGAAAAAAATATATTTCAAAATATTACTGCTCACTGACAATGCACCTTGTTAACCAAGAACTCTGATAAAAATGCATGAGATTAATGTTGTTTTCATGCCTGTCAACACAATATCCATTCTATAGCTATGGCTCAAGTAAGTTTGATTTTCAAGTCTTATTATTTAAGAAATACATTTCACAAGACTACAATTGCCAAATATGATTCCTCTGATGGATCTGGGAAAAGTAAATTGAAAAACATATGGAAAAGATTCACCATTCTAGATTCCATTAAGAACATTTGTGATTGATGAGAGAACATCAAAATAACAACATTAACAAGAGTTTGAAAGAAGTTTGTTGTCAAGCTTCATGGATGACTTTGATGTGTTCAAGACATTAGTGAAGGAAGGAACTGCAGAGGAGGTGGGAACAACAAGAGAACTAGAATCAGTGGGGTCTGAAGACGTGACTGAATTATTGCAATCTTGTGATAAAACTCAGGCAAATGAGGAGTTGCTTCTTATGGGTTAACAAAGGAAATGGTTTCTTGAAATCCACGCCTGGTGAAGATGCTGTGAATATTGTTGAAATGACAATGAAGGATTTATAATATCACATAAATTTGGTAAAGCAGCAGCAGGATTTGAGATAATTTTTTTCCAATTTGAAAAAAGGCCTACTATTGTTGCAGGACTTTTCCTTAGTTCAGCTAAACATGGGATGCTTGTCACATGGCCACAAAAATTTAGGCACATAGATAATTTGAAGGGTGATTAAGGCAGAGTTTTATTGGGTTAAAGGGAAAAACAAAAAAAAAACAGGGACTCTCCACAATGCCAGAGTCCCTGCTGGTGTGCTTCTCGTCCTGCAGTTTGAATTCCAGGTACCACCCAGGAAGAGGAGGGGCCAGGCTCCTTCCCCCTGCAAGTGGCATGAACTTCTGTGGCTCCATCCCAAATGTGTAGACCCTTCCCACCTGGCTGTCTCATTTGCCCCTCTAAAGAAGTACATCTAAATTCCATTAGAGTAAGGATAAGGATAAGGATGAAGACCAATCTATCTTAACTTCTTGCTGCTGGCAGAGAGGCTGTTTTAGGGTAAACAACAGTTAGAGCTCCCTCAGGGACCTATCTAAGGTAAGGGTTCTGGCAGAACAGGCCATTGTCTGAGGCTCCAGTTGCATGACCTGACCCTTTGGAATTTGATAACCTGAAGGCAAGAAGAGACAAACCAGCCTATCAGAAAACATGTATCAAAATGGAACAAGGGGAGGGGTAAAGACAGCTCCAAAATCCCTAGGGTTTTTATCAGTTTGCATAGGGAGCCCAAAAACCTGACTGGTAAAAACATTGTTCTTCTGGGTTCCCTTCTCCTGCAACCAGTCCTAAGGCAACAGTTTAAGGTTTGGGAAATTAACTCTTTCCAGTTTGGGGGATGCATCTAAGGGGACTGTCCTATAGTATGGAGACACAATTACCTATCTGTGAAGAGAGGACAGAGGAAGAGAGAACAAAGAAGATATTTTTCAAAGGAGTCCCAGGGGCTCATGATGCATTCAAAAGGGGTACCGACTGAAGATGAATGGCTACCCATCTAGAAAGAGGGGAGCAGGCATCCCTGGTTCCCTTCTCTTCCTGGTAGATATCCAAGGTACATGAGGGAGAAAGGGAAGATTGTCCTCTTTCTCACTTTCATCCTTGTATCCCTGAGTCTCAGAGACCTTGGCAGGTGCCACCATGAGTGCCAAAGTGGCTTGCACCCATGAAGCAGGGGGTCCAAGGGGGTGGTGCAAGGTGAAGCAGTAAGCACTAGTGTAGAAGCTGTAGCAAGTATAGGAGGTGGGAATTACCCACTCTAGACATGTACGCCTTATCTCCCTTATTGTCAGTAGCCTTGAATTCCCTAGACCTCATTTATGCCATGGATATTAGCATGGTCTTTATCCATGAAACAAGAAGCTTGGGCTGGCTAAATCAGCAGGAATCAACCATGTTCACCTGTGTTGTGCCTTTTACCTTCCATTATCATTTGCTTCGGGATCCCTTAGATTCAGTTTTCTTCCTAAAGTTTCACCTGAAGCTTGGAATTGAATTTGGGACAAAAATGTGTCTTGCGGGAGATTGTATGGACTCCTTACCACACAGGGAATGTTAAGGTGAAACTGAGTTCTCTTCCATTAAGGGAGATAAAAGAATTGTCTTGTGACACACCCAGATGACTAGTAGCTATATTATGCTTGCTAGGATTTAAGTGCATGATGCTTGGCTTTTTTTAGCTCTCTTGGTCTTACTTTCCCAAAAGGAAATCTCTGACTGATGGGGCATTTCCTACTTATTTCCATCACCTGGCAGGATTTGCAGGGTAATTGCTCACAACTATAATATTAATTCAGGTTTTTTAATATTACACATTTCTCATTGTTCTTTCCCAATACCCTCATTACCCAATACCCTAGATTGTTCTTTCTGAGCTGCAGCCAGGGATTGTTTGTTCACAGGAGCAAGCAAAGTTAGTCTAAAGATGTAGGCAAAACCTTAAAAACAACTAGTGAGTTTAGAATGTATGGTAAGTTTTGAAACATAATTTTTCTCTCACCAGTCCTCATTTTTGTTAAAAAAAAAATTATCACAGGACTGAGTAGTTTGCAAAATAGACTTTAGTCTTATACTTGGCCTGATTATTTGCATAAAGTGCAGAAAGAATAATTATTACTACTATAGGCCTTTGGGATTGGCTTTGAAGAAACTCTGCACCACAAGGAATCTCAGATAAGACCTTTTAAAGCTGAGTCCTGCTAAGGGCTTGTATCCTCAAATACCTCTGAGTTTGGTGATCCTTTGCTTTTAGGGTCCCAATCTAAACTGGGAGCTCCTGGATCTGTTAGAAAGTACATTCTTTACTGCCCACAGGTCAGGAACCCTGTACAGGGACTGCATAGACAAGAGTACGAGGCCAGTTTCCCCTCTGGGCCTTTTCTGGCTTTGCAAGTTGAGATTGACTCCTTAAAACGAAGCATACCCTTCCAGTCGAAGTCTTGGTAATGTAATCAGTTTTGCCAATTATATCCTGTTGCAAAAGAAAAATGGATTCCTATTGCGCTGATGCAAACAACTGTATTTCCATAAGTTAAGAATACTCACAATAATTTCCAAATCCTAGAGGAACCAAGCAGAGAGAAACATGCTTCAAATCCTGAACACAGGAGTATACCTTACTTAATTGTTAAAGGACATAAAGAGTTCAAAATAAGTTTACTTGACTCTGAAAATCAAAACAAGGATTAGCAATATTCCAAGCAAAATTCAAAAAGATTGCTTCAATTTCGCCAAAGAGCAGATTAGTGACTTAAGAAAACCTTGCTGTGTTTTTATTTTAATGCTCAGTTTACAGAAAAACATATAACACTCTTTTAAATTTAGCCAATATGTTCACATAAAGAACCCTTCTGCAAGATTAATTTCCACTATCTTCCACCACTTGTTTGAACCTTCAGCTTTATCCTAATTCAAAACCTTAGACAAAAATTTACATTTCCATGTTCCATGATGTTTAATCATCTTCAGGTTATATTTTTGTGAATAATGCTAACTTATGTTCCAAAGTTATATGGAATTTCTAAAATTCTTATAAGCTTTTACCAAAAAAAAAACACACACACACACACACATTATACTGTTCTTACACACCTAGCACGTAAATCTATTTTCAATAGTTTAAATTACATGCTACAATGGAAACTCAGAGCAATTTTTAACTTTAATGTAAAATACAGTAAGTGTTTTTGTGCTAAGTGTGCCCAAGGTTTGCCTTCCAGCATAATTAAGGGTATGGTTAGCTCCATATGTCTCAGGCCTTACCAATTGTGAAGCTGGCAAGTTAAATAATTCCTAAAAAACCTCAAAAGCAGTTTATAACCTTAAAACACCTAGAAAACCTTACATTTGACCTACATAATTTAGCCCAGCTATTTACATTTTAAGTACACTTGCACTTTACTAATAATCTGTAAGGCTGTTTTTATTTCTCAAAGATTAGAGTCACGTGAACTAAAAGGTACTCAGGGAATGTGTTCTCTTTCCAGGTCCATGAGGGGGCATAGTTTTAAGGGCAAGAATTTCCCAGAGCTATCCCCCACTCCCATCGCTCTCCATCCTGGAGATTCAACGGTTTATGTTTGAATTTCGCGGGCACGGGAAGAAACTAAAAGTCGATCACCCCAGCAGAAGTTTAAAGAAACTCCTTTCATTGGCCAGAGGAACTTGGGAAGGTGGGAGTTTCTCCCAGGACAAATTCCCCTGCTCCATCATCCACGGATTTCCAGCTCTCTGGAATCCCCTCCCACATGGTGGGATCTCCCTCTGGGATTTCCCCTGGGGAATCCCCTGCCACACTTTTCCTGGAAGCCTTTCTCTTCTTCTTCTTTCCTTCTCTTTTCTCTACTTAAATAAAATCACCTTTCTGCAACACTTCTTGGGTCCGATATTTACTTTTACGAGCATTCGGCGTACCTGCAGTGTCCCCACCGCTTATTCTTTAAGAAGTTGGAGGCCAATTTGACTGGCTTAAAAAAAAAAAAAAAAAAAAAAAAGAAATTGGAGGCCAAAACCCACAGGAGCTGTGCCTCGCCAACACTCAAGAAAAAACCCGGTTACAGAATCACAGCTTTTACTTTCCCTTTAAAAATGTTTAAAACAATTGCTTGTCTTTTTTTTAGGCCAAATTCATCAGAGCTCTTTTTACAGACATTACACACAACACGTAGTTGGCTGCATAGACAGGCAGGATAAGAACAGTCACTGGGTGGGGCAGTTTAAGAGACAGGGCTAGGAAATCATGCAGCTATCAAACCAAAAAGGGACTTATTCCCTAAGGTGAGAATTGCTTACAAAGCCTTGCCATGTGGTTACAGGCCATGCTCCCAGGATGTAAAACAAGATGGAGGCTTGTAGCCAAGTTTGCTATGAACCATACAAACATGCAAAACATACCAGATTGGCTATCACTTAAGATCAGCCTCACAAATCCTTTTTTGCATTTATAACGTTAAAGAGAATATAAACAGTGATCCTTATCATTCCTAGCCTAATAAAACATCTACAAGGAAACAATTTCACTTAAAAGTTAACTGCTGACACCACAGAGAATGGAAACAGTTTTAAAATGTCTGGTGAAGAACCTCTTATTCTTATGCAACTAGTTCCTCTACCAGGAGAAAAGCTTAATTGCTATGAGATGGAGCTGGCCATCCTGGCCTGGGGAGGGGGAGACTCCATGGGCACTGGCCTGGGTCGGGGGAGACTTAGTGGGCACGTGGCAGCAAATACCAGCTAGCCCTCCGGGGTGCCTTGGGTCATGTGTCCCAGCCCCAGCAGGGAGGGTGGCAGGAAGCCACTGCTCACCAGTCTGTCCCCAAAAAGGAAGGAAAAACCATAGAGATGGAGGCCAACCTTCCCAACCCCTGGGAATGATGGGGTTGGGAGCATGGTTTCCTTTACCCTCAGAAGTCCAAGGATAAACAGGCTTAGAAACGACATTGAGAATTTTTGAATTTCCATTTCATTCACTGCTTCTCGAGCCCCCACGTTGCATGCCAAAAATGTTGCGGGACATTTCCTTAGTTCAGCTAAAAACGGGGTCCTTGTCACACAAAATTTAGGCTCACAGACAATTTGAAGAGTTAGTAAGGCAAGGTTATTGGGTTAAAATTTAAAAAAAGAGAAAGAAAACAGGGGCCCTCCACAAAGCCAGAATCCCTACTAGTATGTTTCCTGCCTCATGGTTAAATCCCAGTTTCTACCCAGGAAGAGGAGGGGCCTGGCTTCTCTCAGCTGCAAATGGTGCAAACTTTTGTGGCTCTACCCCGGTGTGCAGGCTGTGAGAGGTTCTGTCAGGGAGCCCTTCCCACCTCACGGTCTCACTTTGGGTAAGATGCTATCAAATAACATTGCATGCTACAGAAAACTGTATTGTTGTCTTATTTTAAGAAATTTCCATGGCTACCCTTACCTTCATCAACCACCAACCTGGTCATTAAATAGCCATCAACATTGAGGCAAGACCCTTCATCAGCAAAAAGATTATGACCTACTGAAAGCTTCAGATTAGCATTAGCACTTTTAGCAATCAAGTATTTTTAAATTAGGGAATTTGCATTGCAATATTCACTTTATTGTAGTGGTCTGAAACCAAACCTGTAATATCTCTGAAGTAAGCTTATGTGTATGGATACACACACACACACACACGTGCACACACACGTGCACGTGCACACACATATATATATACACACATATGCATGTTTATGTGCTTCATGTATTTTAACTTGCTTCTGTAGTTTCATAAACATGCTTGCTTATTCTTTCATATTTTTATTTTTTATTTAAAAAATATGATTTGGTTTGCCAAACTTACAAATTCTAACTATGGCTTTCTCTTTAAAATTTCTACCTGTGTATCCTTGCTTTTTCTCACATTTGTTGCTAAGAAAGTATGCCAATATTACCTTTTGAATGACCTAATAAGTGCAAACATGCTGATAAGTATTGTCAGTACCTGGCAACCCTGTGATGACTGATAAGATATAAACCATAGCTGATATCAATGTGAGGGCAAAGCTCCATGATAGAAAATTCATTCTGATATGTGTATTGAGTTTCTGAATAACAACTGAATTACCTCACCAGGGAGCTTCATTGTAGTGGTGTATTTAGATTGGTCTGTGAGAGAAAGTATCACCGCCTTCTAAATTAAATGGCTTAATAAGTTCTATGAAGAAAAAATAAATAAGTCCTATGAAGATAAAGGAAAAAAATAAAAACTTGCTCTTTTGAAAATCTGGACAGAAACTCTAAGTGGCTGAGACACATTGAAGTGTAGCGGAAAGGGCTGGGCACATCAATTGTTCACCAGTCTTTTAAGTTAATTTGAGCTCTTCAGTAGCTTGTCATGTGATTTTAATTGGGAAAAGCACACAGAACATTTAAAAGTGTGTCCAAGGCCCTTCATCCTCAAACTATGAACACATGCTATTTTGTTCCATGCTCCAGTGAAATCCCTTTCTCACTGCATTACAGAGGAACAACTCTCAATACAGGTCCCACTCTGAATTTGGTGCCCCAAGAACAACAAGGCCTCTTTAGACTAAATCTTTTTTATTATTTTACATGTTTTTATTAAGTGACTTTACCACCAATGTCTTTTGTATAACATTTTCAGAAATACAGTTATATTATCACCACCACATAACCATTTCATTTTAAAAATGTATGATTTCAGTGACTATCATGAAAGCAATGATGTTGACTAAAAGCCTGCTTTTCATTTTATTTAAAAGGACTCTGTGTGTGTGTGTGTGTGTGTGTGTATGGATATGCATGCGAACATGGGTGTGTGTGTTTGACTCCTATATGTTCTTTATCTCACACAACTGAACAAAGAGAGAGATACTTTCAAATATAGTATTTACCTGCTAAACACTTGAAGGTAAAGGAGTGCCCTGTGGGCATAACCTCCTGTTGTCTACTGTTGTCTAGGGGCTACATCAATATAAAGCAATAATGTTAGTTTCAGGATATTTTGTTTCCACTTGGTTAGCTTTCTCCAAGAAAGCCTGCAGAAGAGCAAACCAAACCTCCTTAAGGGAGCTTGCTTACTCATAAACATCCTTGCAGATGACCATTTCACTCTCCAAATACATAAGATTCAAGTATATAATGAAAAGGGAAAGGTCCCCCTGTCTGCCTCATAGGGTGTTTGATAGCGGTGTGGCTCACTTCTTTGGTGCCCCACTGCTTGGGGAGCATTCAGACGGGCAGGTTGTGGGGCTGCAACCCCACGGCAGTGTCTAGGGGTGAATGTTTACAGTTCCTGAAGCCCCAGTGGGCATGTGTTACAGGGTATGTTTTTAGTTTTGCCATCCATAGGTGGTCTGTGTTAGCTCAATTAGACCTTCTTTATTATTACAAGGACATGGGGATTTCCGTATCCCAAGGTTCTTCCCTTGGTGTACCAGAAGAATCGGATCACACGTGGGCTTGGAGAATGAGTAAAAGGTTTTATTGAGTGAAAGTAGCTCTCAGCAGACGGGGGAATCGAAGAGAGATGTTTTTCCCCTGCGGTTGACTGCTCTACAGCCTGGGCTCTCCTCCAACCATCCCAGCCAAACTCTGCGTTGTTCCGCTGGTCTATGGCCCGTTGGCTTACCAGTTCTGTGTACCCCTCCACTGGCGTGTTCTCCTCTACATCCTCTCAATGTCCAGCCACTTGTGTCTTCTACTGCTGATGTGTTCCTCTGGACGTCCAGCCACTTGTGTGTCTGCATGATAGGGTTTTGGGGTTTTTATAGGCACAGGATGGGGGTGTGGTGGGACAGGGTGGTCTTGGGAAATGCAACACTTGGGCATGAAGGCAGGAGTGCCTGTCCTCACATAGGGTTGTGGGCACAGGCCCGGGGTTAGAGCCCTATCCAGAGACCACACTCTCCATTACCCAGCACTTCCCTGCCCCACTTTCATACTAATAACATTCAAACACTTTAAATGCTAAGTGAAATGTGCATATTTACCAGTTTTTCTGTGTTTGCGTGCATGCGCATATGTGTCTACAATTGGCTTATTTTTCATGGCAAGTCAGTTTCTAAAAGGAGACTTAATCTAGTTTGTTTTTACGAGTATTAATCTAGTCACTCATCATGACCAAATTAAACTTCTGTTGATAAAGAATAATCTGATAGAACTAGAGTTTTTTCTCCAAAGCCTGTGGCTGTGTTTTAGAGGCCTGTTTACTAAAAATAGATATAATTTTAAGAGAAAATTATATCGACAGCACTAGCTTAACTATTGTGCAGCTTTCTGTGAGTCTGTAGTTATTTTAAACTAAATCGGTTTTTAAAAGGCTACCTTAATGAAATTACTACTATATTCCACTGTGATAATTATTCACTTTATTCAATCTATTCAATTATTTAATGTTTTTTTTTTCTCTCATGGATTCTTGAAATGTATCCATAGCAGTTAAACTGCAACTTTTCTTTTTGCTTTTTGAATTCCTGCCTCATTTCAAAAACAAAAATAGTCACAATAATTAGTATTTATATAGAACATTTACTCATTACCTTGCTTTAATATACTTTTTTTCTTCATATGATTGTTTTAATAACTTGCTGATCTATTTCACTGATGACAAAACTGAGGCTAAGTTCAAAAGGGTCATGTGGAAAGTCACATACCAGTACCATAGAGCAGCCAGGATTCAAATTTCTGTTTTCTAAATGTACATCCTTTCTCTTTTTCTCTGCATCATAATTGAAGGGTCTTTAGTGATCATTAAGGCCAAACAGCTCATTATAATGATGAAAAAAGTGAGGTTCAGAGAGGCCAAGTGGCTTGCCACCAGGAGGCTTGAGGCACAGAATGAACATCAACTAGTTGCCTTCAAGCCATTAATTGTAATAATTACTGCACTTGCAGCTTAGTTACTATGTCCTAGCTCCTTTGATCTGAAAATAAACATGAATTAGTATGATGACAGTGTAGCTATTTTTTTTTCTTCCCCTGCTGTTTCTTAGTCCATCTCCTTTCACGTAACTTTAATGCTCTCCTTTATGACTGTGAGCAAAGCATCTTAGCATAAAGTCTCAGGAGATGTCTGTGGGACCGAAAGTCAAGACATGTGGACAATGAAAGAAAAAAGTAAAGCAGGCAGAATTCAATTTTTTAAGAAGAAAAGTAAAAATAAATAAATAAATCCAGAAAGGTTAAGAGAGAAACACACCATAAGGTACAAAGGACGAGATTTTTGAATTTGGTAGTAATTTAATCAGACTTAATCTTTAGGAAACTTATTCTATCAGTGGAGTGTAGAAAAAAATTATAATAACTGAAATAGGTAAAGAGTACAAGCGTCCCCCACCTGTACTATCATCAAGGATGTAGTTGTCCCAACTGATATAGAAAAATGAAAATAAATATTCAACCTAGTAAACTGTAAATATATTTTGAGTAGTATTTACCAAGAACAAAGTTGTATGTTTTTCTGGTCCAAATGTGAAAAGTATTTTAGTTGAATGCTGGATAGTTATTCACACAAACAACATTTATTTGAACTGAACTGTGCCCAGTAAAACCAAACACAGCAGTGAAAAGTAAAGGTTGAATTAATGTCAGTAACTTCAACAAGAATATGAACAGTAACTCAGCAGCATATATTTCTTTTTTTAATGTGACTATTCATTTCACACTGTCTGCTACCTGTAGCTAATTATCTCACTTGTAGAATAGATGATTTTTATTGCAGGATATTTTTCTAAATCCCCTGGAATACTGAGATATTTGATAATTTTCACCATGCATTTAAATAAATTTCATGCTTATACATATTATTTAACTGTCTGAATCGGGGTCCTCAACCCCTAGGCTTCCTACCAGTACTGGTCCCTGGCCTGTTAGGAACCAGGCCACACAGCAGGAGGTGAGCGGCAGGTGAGTAAGTGAAACTTCATTTGTATTTATAGCAGGCTCACATTCCTTAGTGCCTGAGTCCCACCTCCTGTCAGATCAGGGGCAGCATTAGATTTTCGTAGGAGTGTGAACTTTATTGTGAACCGTGTGTCGAAGGATCTAGGTTTGGTGACCCTTAAGAGAATCGAATGCCTGATGATGTGTCACTGTCTCCCATCACCCTCAGATGGGACTGTCTAGTCGCAGGAAAACAAGAGCAGGGTCCCACTGATTCTACAACATGGTGAGTTGTATAATTATTCATTAGATATTACAAAGTAATAATAACAGAAATAAAATGCACAATAAATATAATACGCTTGAATCATCCCCAAACCATCCCCTGACCTTGGCCCATGGAAAAACTGTCCTCCCGAAACCAATCCCCAATGCCAAAACGGTAGGGGACTGCTACTCTGGACAACATTAAGTGATTGTTAAGAGAAATCAAAGTAAGCAGTAGAGTTTCTTCATCAGTTATTTAGTATTACAATAATACTATGTAACACAATAACACTATGTAACACAATAACTATAATAACTATATAAAAATGTTATATAATATAATCATACTGTTAAATGAATTATCCCAAAATAAATGGCTTAAAACAGTAAGTATTTACATAGCACATTTGGATAGTAGGTCAGTAATTTAGGTTGAACTCTGAGACCGCTGTTCTGATCTCAAATGGGCTCCCACACACATTTAGTGTTTCAGTATCTGTTGGCTTTTTGTCATCTGGCTATTATTGCCTGGGTTGTTGTGGGTGACTAGGCCTCATCCACCATGCTAACCTGACAATGGTCTCATGTTGAAACAAAGGAGAATGATCAAGTAAACTAAAATATACAAAAACCTCTATTACTTAAGCTCAGAACCAGTGCACTGATCACTTCCAACACATTTTAGCAGCCAATGTAAGTTATAATGAGTGAAGGGATGGAGGAACAGATTCCACCTCTTTAGTGCGATGTGGTGCAAGTCATATGGTATAGGGTGTAGATTTAGCACAATCTGTCATATATATAATGTATTGCAAGACAATATTTCAGTAAAATTAAATTTTACTTAGTGAAATAATTTATAGACTTTACTACTGCCATAAATTAATACTGTTAAGAAAGTTTAATTTACATTAAAATTGCTTCACTGTTTATAAAAATTCATAGAATTAAAGACAAAGAATTCCTTGTCATGCTAATTTATATTATCAACTTTAAGAAGCCATTCATGGACATTTATTAAACACTTACGTGCACATTGTACTAAGTGTTGGGGGAAAAGTGTGACTAAGAGAATCAAGGTAGTTCCTGCTTATGATAATTAGTTTTATGTGCCAGACTAATAACACAACCCTCATAGAAATTATAATAGAGTGAATGTGATAGTGTCACTCAAAATCTTCAAAATATAGGCTGGGGTGTTTATAGAACTAAAAATAAAGAATGAATAGGTTATGCTGACTGTTAATCAGTTGTCAGGATTTGAAACATATTTAGAATGGGGAGCAGGACACTCAAAGCTGATCCTACCATTAGGAAAAGGGCAGCATCAGCTGAATACCATACAGAATTTTAAAACTGTTTACATGTAAAGGATGTGGTTCCTTAGAATGAATTTCCAGCATAATCCATAAATTAAACCAGGAAGTCTGTTGAGCTATGTACTTTCTTTTTCCATAGTATTTGTCAGTCAGTACCAATTGTTGTATATCCTGGAACATTCATTGTATAGTAATTTAAAATTTGTAAATTATTTTTATACACATTTTTCCATTATGACCTTAACAAATTTTTGAGACAGGCAAAACAGTAATTATTCGACATTTTTAGATAAACTTAATTTAGAGGGATTATCTTATTTGCCCTTGTTTCTCAACTTGTGCATGTTAGAATAAAGACATAAGTTCATAGTGCCTGACAGCTAATGTTCTGTGTTTATGATAGGTAACCTTAGATTTCCTTCTATAACAAATGGGGTTCCTAATCATATATGGTTTCCAATCATGCCACTTTGAGAATTTATGATAATTCCTGTGATTAATAATGGATTATCTATGTTTTCTCTGGCATACATACACATGAATTGTAAAGAATATATTTTTGAGTTAAAGCTCAATTAAAATATTGTACAAGACCTAGCTTCTTTCAAAACCCTACGCAATTTAGGTAATACTCATTTATATGAAAGAAGTTGTTTAAAGGCTTATTGTTCCAGGAAAAATCATATAATTATTTGTGATATCAATTTCTTACTAATATGTTCTCATGAGTACCATGAAGCCTCTCTGAAAACCATTCTTGTACAATACCAAAGTAAGGTGCTAAATTCTGGTGCAGGTTCATAAAGGAAGTTTTTAGAAGCAGTTACCTGACTCTAAAACACTTCAGTTAGATTAAGAACACAAACATATATACAAGGTGGATCAAGGTATATAGGTCAGAGGAGGACTTCTTTGGAGGAAGCTGTGCTTTGTATGGAAATATCTGCACCTTTTCTTAAGTCCAATGGAAACAAGAGTGTGCAGCTGGATCATCTGGAGAGCCTAGAATGTGTTACTTGCAATTGGAAAACACTCAGGATCTGTGTTTGATGTATACCCGAGAAAGCCAAAGCAGATAATGGCAGAACAAAAAATAGAAGGAGCAGGATTCTATATTTAAAAAGTAACCACACTCTCAACATCAGGGAAGGCCAGAAATGTGAGCTGGGTGGGAGTGAAAGTTGGTGGTCATTTTAAATATTACTTAACAATGTAGCCAGGGGGAAAAAACGGGACCCAAATGGGGAGAGACAGACAGAGCCCCACATAAAATTTATTTTATTGTATTCTATATAACATGTTTTTCAACATTAATATAGTTACTTATATAATTTCTAATCATAGTATAATTTTCTTTAATATTGTTTTATGAAATTCAACATGACATTTTTTCTCATACTTCAGATTTTTACATTTTGTATTGTTAAGTGGATGCATATTATTGTATGTCATATTGTACAGATGATTGTTTACCTGTGCCTGAAAATTTAAGTAGGTTCCTATTGTTTTGGTTTAGGTTCTTTTTTATTTATTTGTTTTTTTTTTTATTTTGCTGGTCTAAATAATACTGATATTAACATATTTATTCGTATAGCTATTTCTTACCTTTAGAACTCTTTTTCTTCAACTTTGTGAAATGTTTTCTATATGTCAGTTCATATAACCGAATATGTTAAAGCATATACTTTGCTTATGACTAAAAGCTATGGTGTTGCAAAGTATTTTTTATTCTTACATAGTTGTAGTGTGAGTGCTTTAAGGTAGTGGCAAAACTTGTAGCAATTTCTTATTGATTTTAGTTATAATTATTTTTCCCTCAATAGTTTATATGCAGACAAAATCCTCACTCTACATTTTAGTATTACATGCAGTCAGTCAAACCAAAACACATATTATATTTATATTTCAAATACAAAAACAAAGATATATATCAGATTATGCTATGTGTCTAGAAAATGTAAGAATATTGACTATAAAAATTGTAGAAAGTTTATTAAATTATACAAACTTTCTATGCAGAAAATATAGCATCATTCTTTTCTTTTTGACCATTTTAAAATTTCATCTGTATTTTCAAAATGAATGCCCATAATCTACATAAAATATATTTGCATGCATATAATTATACATATGTTCAAGCATATAGGCATATAAATATACATGTGTTCAAACATATGTTTATATTGTTATGTGGGGGCATGCAATTTATGGCATTAACATTATTTATCATCATAAGAAACAGCATTTTTTGTCACACTTTACCAACAAGATTTCTTTTTTACTTTTTTTTTTTTTTTTTTTTTTGAGAGGGAGTCTCCTCCTATGGCCCAGGCTGGAGTGTAATGGCAGGATCATGGCTTATTGCAACCTCCGCCTCCCAGGTTCAAATGATTTCCTTGCCTCAGCCTCCTGAGTAGCTGGGATTACAGGTGCTTGCCATCACACTCAGCTTTTTTTTTTTTTTTTTTTAAGTAGACACAGGGTTTCACCCTGTTGGTCAGGCTGGTCTTGAACTCCTGATTTCGTTGTCCACTTGCCTTGGCATCCCAATATGTTGAGATTACAGGCATAAGCCACCACACCCAGCCACCAGCTAGATTTTTTCACCAAAGGAACTGAGCTTAAGGAGGAAAAAGAAGAAATTTTACTACAATGTATGTTGGAATTCTTACTATCAACACCATGTTTTATAAAAATACATTCCTATTAATGAGCAATTAACCAGTCAAAGCCTAAGAAAGATGAACTATTCCCTATGTATTTTTTTTCTGTTTTTGTGATGCTGTATAACAGATGGAATTTTATGTCATGATGCATTAGTATACTGTTAAATTTTAATTTCAATTAATGATCTTTATACTTTTATGCACATGAGGGATATTTTAGGCATTCATTTCCCTTCTAATTAGCTTTTATTGCTGAATTCATTCTGAATCAGGAAGTCATTAAATGCTAAAACATTCACAGCTGAATTTACTTATCCCCTAATAAAATAAATTAGTCCTTTGAACAAAGAAATCTAAAAGTTTTTTTAACCAACCTAGATGTAAATTGAGTACACACACACTTACAAACACACACACATATACACACACACATATATACATAACATTTTCCTGAATAGAATCCTGATCATATTGTGTGGCAATAGCCATATAGAATTCATTGGGTATTCATTAGCTATCATTTCCTATTTTTTGCATGTTTCAAGAACATCTCAGTGTTCTCTGAAAATATAATGCACTGTCATAGCTTTGAGCCTTTGTTTTCCTGTGTGAGGAAGTATTTCTCTCCTTTTTTTTCTTTAACCAACTTCTAACCACCCCTCCAGATCTAGTTTTAAAAATTTTTAAGTGTGAAAACTTGATATCAAAACAAAACTATTATATTAGAGATCTGATGGTGTAAATCTCTTAAATTTCTAAAATTTATTGCAGGAAGTAAAATGCCAGAAGAGTCAAAGATAAGTTAAATCAAAAACAAGTTACTTAAAAATTAAATTTGTGAAACAATTTAAATGGAATAAAGTAGCATCTCTTTAAATAAAATAACCACTCTGTGCTGGACACGGTGCCTCATGCCTGTAATCTCAGCACTTTGGGAGGCTGAGACAGGCAGATCCCTTGAAGTCAAGAGTTCAAGACCAGCCTGACCAACATGGTGAAACCCTGTCTCTACTAAAAATACAAAAATTAGCTGGGCATGGTGGCGTGCATCTGTAGTCTCAGTTACTTGGGAGTCTGAGGCAGGAGAATCACTTGAACCTGGGAGTTGTAGGTTGCAGTGAGCTGAAATAGGCCACTGTACTCCAGCCTGGGCAACAGAACAAGACTCTGCCTCAAAAGAAAAAGCAAAACAAAACAAAACACAATCCAACTATGCTCGTGACATTTTCCTATGTAACATCTTGGGCCATTTTTTCTTTTCCAAAAAAGCAGGTTTGTAGTTCAAAATAGAAATAATAAGAAAATTTTGTTTTTATTTACTTTTCAAAACTATGTTTCTTGAACCCAAATCATAAAATTTGAATTAAACTTTGTAAGAATTTACACTTAAAAAGATCTCCTCAATTGATTTAAATGTTCAGTCACATTTAGAAACCAGTTTTACCAGACAAGATTTAATAAACAAATAATAAATACCTAGTCATTATAAGCTAATCAGCCCATAAAGAAATTTCCAAAGATGTGCTCCTATATAGTTTAGATTACTTAAAGATATTTAATTGTTTAATTTTCTAAACATTGATCCAAATTACGTTGTATTTTACTTTTCTTTTTATTTCTTAAATATTCATTGAATGCTTATATTATAGTTCCAGGATTTTACGGTATTAAAATGAAATAATCACAACTGCCCCTGGAATCTTACACTCTAGAACAGGTGTATAGAAGGCAAAGGCTATCAGAACAGCATTAAAAATGCTTTGTGATTAGTCAAATTTATTAATTCTATGTTATTCAGCAGATATTTCTTGAGTTAATTCTTAACTGTCTCTCTGTACTGAGTGTTACATAGATAGGAGATTCTAAGACAGTCATTTGTTAGTTTTTGCATTACTATAAAGAAATAGCTGAAGTTGGGTAATTTACAAAGAAATGAAGTTTTAGTTTGACTCATGCATCTGTAGCTACACAGGAAGCATAGTACCAACATTTTCTTCTAGTGTGGGCCTCAGGAAGCTTCCAACCAGGGCAGAAAATGATGGGAGCTGGCATACCAGATGGTGAGAGCTGGAATGAGAGAGAGAGAAGAGGTGCCATTCACTTTAAAACAACCAGATCTTGAACTAACTCAGAGCAAGAACTCACTAATCACTGAAGGGATGATACTTAACCATTCACGAAAGTTTAGTATCATGATCCCCCCACGATCCAATCTCCTGCCACAAAGCCCCACATTCAACATTGGGAATCATAGGAGATTTGGATGGAACAAAGAGCCTAACCTTATCAGTCTTAAGGATCCTGTCACCAGCAGTTTATAGCCACATAGTAATTTCAGTAAAGTGAGCTAAGGGTTTTGAAAAGGGAAAGTATAAAGTATCATTATAAGTGATAGCAATCAGGCAGGAAATTCAAACTTAGAAGACAGCTGTGGTTGTCAATTCTGGCTGCACACAGAGTAACCCAGAACGCTTTCAGTAACCTCAATGACCAGTCTGTAATCCAGATCAATCAAATCACAATCTTTTCTTTTAGGATCCAGGTATTAATATTTATTGAAGTTCCCAAGTATTTTCAACGTGCAGCCAATCAGAAAATCTATTGGTTAGAGAAGACATTCTAGAAGATAGTATTTTTGTCTGACTGTTCACATAAATAGTAGTTAGTCAAACTAAGGGAAAAGGTGAAATCAGGTGGGGGCAGAGGATCAGGATGTTCTCCAGGAAAAAGAAAAATTTTACATAAAATTGAAAGTTTAATGCAATAAAGTTTAATGCAATAAAGATGATTTCATGATAGAATAAAAGAAAACAAACTATAGGATCTGATAAATTACATTGAAGCAAAATATTTAAATTTGTCTCAAAGGTAGAGATTCTCAAGTATTTCTGTGCTTGAGAAACACTTAGGAATCTTTCTAAAAACACGATTTTCTCGGGCCCCTATCCCAGAGATTACAATTCCTTAGGTTTGCAGTGAAAAACAGAAATATTTGTTTTAAATAAATACTCCTACATTATTTTGATATACGTAGTTTAATGACAATTTAGAGAAACAAGAAGGTCATAGAATTCACGTTTGCGATTTACAAAGATTCTTATGGGGTAGAAAATGAATTTGAGAAGCTCAGTGCTAGACTCAGGGATACCTAATGTGTCCCTAGGGGTTGTTGCAATAACTTAAGCAAAAGGACTGAAGAGAGGATTTTGATTGGTGGCAATGGAGATGAAAAACATTTTACTTTCGTGGTGATATTTTAAAATCTTTATTCATATTTTATGTTTCTAATGTGAATTGATCTGTTTTTTTGAAAATTGAAGCAATGTAAATAATAAAAGTTTCCTTGGTATTATCTCTTACTTGTTGTTTTCACCTTTTTATGAACTACATATTTAATTGCTTTGTTTTCTCTTAAGGCCAACTCTTTAATTATCTAAGGGCCAATTGTTTTGCTAATTGATTATCAGATCCTTTGCTGTTTATATGACAGTAGTCCTCAGAATTTGTAAAGTTGGTTAGACACCGAAGGCAAAATATATGGATTGCACATTAACAAGCTTGGCATGTTTGCTCTCTCTTACACCTTAACGTTACACATTAAATGGATAGAATGCCAAATGGTATTTATTGTTTTTGTTTAATTAAAACTAAAATGTTAATTATCATACACAGCATCTAATTCTAAGGAGTAATTTTTAAGTAAGTTTAAATTTTATTCTCTACCTGTCTGTATTATTTCATTTTCATGCTGCTAATAAAGACATACCTGAGACTGGGTAAATTTATAAAGAAAAAGATGTTTAATGGACTTACAGTTCCACATGGCTGGGGAGGCCTCACAGTCATGGTGGAAGGTGAAAGGCACATCTTCTGTGGTGGTAGGCAAGAGAGAATAACGATGAAGTGAAAGGGGTTTCCCCTAAGATCTCCTGAGACTTACTACCATGAGAACAGTATGGGGGAAACTGCCCCCATGATTCAATTATCTCCCTCGAGGTTCCTCCCACAGCACATGAGAATTATGGGAGTTACAATTCAAGATGAAATTTGAGTGGGGACACAGCCAAACCATATCACCATCCAAACACCCATCTTAGTTTTGCAGCAAGTATTTAATGTTCTTAAAATTAGTGTTTAAATGGACAACACATGATGTGAACCTTTAATTTCTTTGTAGAGCAAATGATGATTAATATGTTGTTGAATACCTCCTTTGTAAGAAGTAGTTTTCCTATATCTGAAAAAAGAAAAACACCTCAGAGCAATTTGTGTTCTGTGAGGTGTGCAAAATGCATCAGGCCCAGAGAGATAAGACTACAGGACTTCAGCCACACCTCCCATTCAGAAGCCTGGGATCAACTGTTCAAAGACATTTTGTTTCCTTCTAATTGCCTCACCCATTTTCTTCATAATCCTAGAATTTGTGATATGAAAAGTATGTATAGTCAATCATTAGCTTATGTTATTGTGATATAAATTCTTGGTAAATAACTTAGGAACTGCCTCTTCTTTTACTATAAAAACCTCCATTCAACTGCTGCAATTAGAGTGTATATTCTGAGTTACTTGAGTTTACGCTCCTGATTTGCAAATGAGAAATAAAAATAAATTCTAAGTCCCCCAGTCAACTGGATGGAACGTCTCTTGCTCAAGGGGATACCAGAACAACCTTAAAAACAGAGTTTATGACCATGACAGGATATACTGGTCTGTCCCTTTCTTAATAACTTTTAACCAGAAGTGTTTCCTAAGGAGTAAGCAGAAACCAGCTCTGGAAAACAAGAAATGGATGATTCTTTCCTTCATCACCTTAAATCAATCATCTAAGGCTGAGACTGGATCCCCTCTCCTTCTCTGCAGTTTGAATGTGACAGCACACTGGTTTTACAAGGCATTCCTTCCTAAAAACTGACCACCATCTCAGGACTGGTTTTGGCTGGCTCAAAGAGCAGGTGCAGTGAGAAATTTTGAGTCCTCTATATCACCTTTTGATGTCAGAGGACTGAAAATTCCACCCTTGAATTCTGCTAACACTGCCAGCTTTTGAACATGTAACCCTTGAAGAGGCATGAAGCTCAATTACCTGCATGTTTCCCCTTTTATAAATATTCATGACTTCTTCTATAGTTTGTTGAATATGTATACTTAGCCAACCTGTTCAGCATAAATTCCTGTCTTTTCCTTCCCTCTCTTGAAGTGCTTGCTCTTGGCATCTACCAGAGGCTGTGTTTCCCAGCTTGCTGAATGGCCAGCCTGCAGGCTGCAATCCTTTATGAGAAATAAAGCTCTCCTTTCCAAATTTATGAGCCTTATGATTGTTCAGTTGAACAATTTTCAAATTTGATCCCAATAAATTCTTTACTTGTATTAATTTGGTCTTAACTTTTTTTCTTTTAAGTCAACGTATCTGATACTTTATATAATAAAATTATAGCACAGAGAAAGGGTAAAACAACTAGTAAAATGTGAATTTTTGCTTATTTATTTATTTAATCACGTTTTTTTTTTCTGATACTAGGAGAGATTGAGTGCAGTCAGGGTGGTATGGTCATGAACCAGTCTTTTTTTTTTTTTTTCCATTTCCAAAGATGATAACCTATTTTGCCATGTCTGAATGAACTTTTACTTATTGTCTTTTTAATAGTAAAGATTCTGTGCTAGCTGCAATTTATTTTGACTTTGGTCCTCCTGATGCTTTCCAGAAATTCTTGAACTATACTTGCATACTTATCTTTGAGTTGTCCCCATAACTAAATCTCTTAAAAAAGTTCATACTTTATTCAAAGAATCTACCAAGTGATTCTTTTATATTTTATTTCCATAGGTATTGTTTGTCTTTGCTCTTATTATTACCTCTTAGAGACTGCCAGTTTCCAATTTTGCTATAGACTTCCTGTCAATGTGTTCTTTCTTACTAGTTGTATGAGCTTGCTGATGCATATGTTTTTAAAGTCCATTTTCTTGGTTCTTTCATTCTCTTCCAGTTCATGATCATTATCTCCTAAATTGCCTTCCACTATTACTTTTTCAGCATATAAAATATAGGTAATGAAAAATGTTGCTATAACATTTGGTCATCTATTTTGAAACTTAGGGTCTTTAGAAAAGTTTTAAAAGCTTAAAGTATTCTTCTGTTTGTAATTTGACATTTTTTTCTTAAACTGGTTCAAAATATGTCCAAATGATTTAAAGGTGATCCATTTACTTGGCAACATGTTTCTTTGGGTGCCTAAACTTGCTGAAATAATCACCTTATTTGGGACTTTTTAGGAAAGCTGTTCAATCTAGGCTGAATATTTCAATATGTTTAAAAAAATGTTTCTAAATGTCCCCATATATCTGTTTTGGATCAATGTTCCTCTTCAATTTTATTCTGTTTTCCGATTAGAAATATTCCTGTGTTTATTAATCAGTTATATCATTTTTTTAGTATTTAGATGTAAATGTTATTCACTATAACCTTTACACAGTTTATAGTGTAACAATTCTTTTAAAAAGTTTATCTTGATCTGGCTACTGATAATGACAAACTAACAGGTAACAGATGGTGTTCATTTATGGTGTTTTGAAAAGTGAAATCCGTTTTCTATAAGTTTGGATTTTAAACTCCAAAAGTCTTTCAGAAATCACCTACTTAAGGAAACCATTTGCTATACGTGCGTTCCTTTCTAAGTGCTTGTATTTTTTCTCATGTCAAAAACATGCCTGCACATCAGTATACCTTTATACAGTCAATGACAGACTCCATTTTCAAAAACTGCCATATATTTGTGAAAGAATTATGAGTCAAAATACGAAATTGCAACAAATTTAGTTTTAAGGAATCTTAATTGGCTTTTGTGATTCCAGAATTGGGCAACATCTCACTCCATGAAAGAGAACAAGTATTTCAATGATCCAAACAGAAGTTGGCTTTACAGGCAGAAAAAAAGCTGAAGAAAGGAGAGACAGACAACAAAAAGCCAAGTCATTTGTTTTAGTTACTTTTCTCATAGGATTAAAACAAAGGGGATTTCCTTATTACACTGACTCAGGTTGACTGGAATGCCCTCTTTTAAAAATTGGTCCATTTCATAGTTCAGTCTGATTACCTGGCAAGTAGCAAGTGTTAGTTCTCTGGTTCAGTCTAGTCTGCTAAGGCCTAGTGCAAAGAACTAGTCTAAAATACTGACCTCCCATAAATTTTCTTTATTATGAAGTTAAGGATAGGAATCTTGAAATACACTTTTAATTATTGTCTTAAATTAAAAATAATATTTGTTATGAAAATATTACTTTGGGTAACATTAACATGCTTACTTGGTATTTTTTGTTTGTTTAAATAAATTATTGGAAATGTGACAATGTTAAATGTAATACAAGCAACGTGTTTCTGGAAAGTAGCAATAGTTAAGAGAGAAAACTTCTCACCCAACTCTTTGTCTTCCGTGCAATGGCTTACCACAAAGAACCAACCCTCTTCATATGACATAGGTAGCATTTACTTATGTCCCTTTTTAATGTATGTCAAGGTCAGACACACATCCTGCAAATTACCATTCTTTGTCTTATAAATAATTAGCTTAGCTGTTTATACCCCTTAATTCAATCTGGATAAAATATCTGTTGACTTGACCAAATTTTACTTAGGCTTCTCTTCTCCCCCCAAGCCCCTGAACTTGACCACTCTTGATCCAAGCCAGCATCAGAATATAAACAACCCTTCCATAAAGCCCCCAAGAATTCGCTGACTACAAAGCCACTGTCTGGTCAATAAATTGATCACATCACCTACCCACTCCCTGACTAGGATTCTTTTTAGCCTGTTTTCTCTGCCTGACCTTGGAAAAACTTACAGTCTCACAGTTGGAGGTTGGATGGTTCTATTGCAACAGTCCACCTCCCCTAATTCAATAGTTGCCATTCCCTCATTACAGTAATCCTTAAGAATAAAGTTTCTCCTTACATAAGTCCAAAGTTCAGATTTGTTTTTATTTGATAAATATAACAACGAGAGATATAAGAGATTCTTGCTTAAATGAACTCTATGTTTGAGCCCAGCATGTGGACATAGATATTTGTTAAATTTCTAAACTATTTTGTGAGCTAGAGAGACTATATGTGCATAAATGTGTATGTGTGTGTTGGGGGAGTTGTGTGTGTATGTTTGTGTATGTGTGTGGAAACCACTTTATGTCTAAATAAATGTTGGTAAAATACATTATAAAATATAGTGAAGAAAATAAGGTAGTTATATAATTACCTAAGATATTGGTTTCTGTTTATAATGTTATTTTCTTAACTTAGTTAAAATAATTATTTATGTGATTTGAAGAGAATGTGTGACTCACGTACAAAGTAGAAAATTGTGAATATTCAATTAAGAAAGAGAAAGGACAGAAAAGAAAGAAAAGAACAGCTAAAGATCCAGGCTTTCGGAAGCCCATAGAATATTGGAAAGACAAATTAAGTATATAAGTGCTTATAATAAATTATAATTAAATGGGAATATATAATAATAGAATTTTTGTAGATTATAGAGACAGCGGTTTTGATATTTCATAACTCAAGGGAGAGTTAGGACAGGTGGTATTGATATATTAGAAAAGAAAACTAACAAAGTAGGAAAAGGGAAGGAGAGACTGCAGGAAAGGCATTCAAGGCTCATAGAAATTCTGTAGAAAAATATTTGTCTAAGGAAAGATGGAGAAATTATGCCCCTGTTACCTTCAATATATTTTCTCTATCGTCCAACTACACAGAAAGTAGTTTCAGGAAAACTAGTCCCTAGCACTATGAAAAGCACCTTTACTGTTTATAATTAAATATGTTTATAGATTATATTTTGTTTAGGTAAAATTTACATTCAGCAAAATGTCAAAATCTTGAAACATTCTATTTGAAATAATTTAAACAAATGCATACGTCTGCACAGTATGATTCTTATTAATATACAAAATACTTTCATAAAGTTCCCGAAAGCATTCTCCTGCCCCTGTCCATTCAATTATTCCCAGATGTAGTATCTTTTTAGAAAATTTTGATCATACATCAGTTTTATCAGTACTACAACTTCATATAAATGGAATTATAAAGCATTATATTGTCTGCCCCACTTCTTTTGCTCAATATGGTGATATAATGCCTGTGATTTCCATCAATATTTTGCATATATTAGTAGTAATTTCTGTCTTATTGTTAAATAATACTATTAATTAATATAATACAGGATATTTAGTATTCTATAGAATGTCATATAACTAAATATGTTCATATATTTTCTTTCTCATGAATATTTGCTTTGTTCCAGTGTAAGGAAGCTATGAATAAATTTGCTGTGATTACGGGTGTACAAGTCATTTTGTGGACGTATTTTCTTGATGAATGTCTGGAAGTGTAATTGCTAGGTCATACTGAGTCCTATTTAACATAATATGCCGCCAGAAGTTTTTCCTAAGTGATAGTACAATTTACACTTCGATTAGCAATGTATATGAGTCCAGTTTGTCAACATTATTATGAAAATTGATGTAAACCTGTATAATTATAGCCATCCAAGTGGACATGAAATTCAATATTAATGAGTTTTAAATTTTCATTTCCTTGAAAACAGATGATATTGGGCTTTTCTTCTGGGGTTTTTTTTGGGGGGGTTCTTGCCTTTTTCTTTAGTAATATCTCCTTCACAATATTGCCTACTTTTTATTAGTCATATATCTTTTAATTTTTAAGTCTTAATAGTTGTTTACATATTTGAGTACAAGTTCTTTATCAAATACTTGAAACTGTTTTCTCAGTTTGTAGATTATTTTTAACGGTGACTTTCAAAGCACTATTTTTTTAAATTTGATAAAGCTGAACTTATTTTTAGATTATTGTTTTCTTTGTTCTAAGGGTTCCTTGCTTAGTTTGAAAGATATATAATCATCACATTTGTAAAAAAGATTCTTTTTGAGTTAGGTTTGGCAAAATGTATGTCTTTTCTATTTCCCTCACTTAATTCCTTAGTACAAAAGTAGCAATAGGTAATATGTGAACACAGAGTTATGGTTTGTTTCAATAAATACTTTATTTACAAAGATTTATTTTATCTTAGTGCTTCAAAGATTTTTCTTATAATCATTCATTTAAAAAACATTGATTATGTATATGGAAAAAGCTCAACATCACTGATTATTAGAGAAATACAAATCAAAACCGCAGTGAGATACCATCTCACAACAGTCAGAATGACTATTATTAAAAAATCAAAAAATAACAAATGCTGGTGACATTGTGAAGAAAAAGAAACACTTGTATACTGTTTGTGGGAGTGTAAATTAGTTCAGCCATTGTGGAAGACAGAGTTGTGATTTCTCAAAATCTAGAGACAGAAATATCATTTGACCTGGCAATCGTGTTACTGGTTATATGCCCAAAGGAATAGAGACCATTCTGTTATAAAGACACATGAACATGGATGTTCACTGTGGTACTATTCACAATAGCAAAGACATGAAATCAACCTAAATGGTCATCAATGATAGACTAGATACAGAAAATGTGGCACATATACACCATTAAATACTACGCAGTCACAAGAAAGAATGAGATCATGTCCTTTGCAGCAGCATGTATGGATTAAGAGGACATTATCCTTAGCAAAATAACACCAGAAGAGAAAATCAAATACTGCATGTTCTCATTTATAAGTGAGAAGTAAATGATGAGAACAAATGGGCATGTAGAGAAGAATAACACATGCTGGAGCCTTTCAGAGGCTGAAGGATGGGAGGAGGGAGAGGATCAGGAAAAATAACTAATGGGTACTAGACTTACTACCTAAGTGATAAAATAATCTGTTTAACAAACTCTAATAATGCAAGTTTACAGATGTAACAAACCTGCACTTGTGCCCCTGAACTTAATATAAGTAAAATAAAAATCAATCCTGATTTCTCTAAAATAAATTGATTATGATGTACTCCTTATGAAAGAATTTAACCTTGCCCAAAAGAGGTCTGGCCCTTGCCTTGTAAGAGTGTGCTTATTTCCCTGTGGGCCTTGGGTCACCAGACAGTTAACAATATGATTGAGCATTGAAGGTGGCCACAGTATATCCAGGAGTCGGGGGAATGATGGGAGAGGTCAGGTGAGTGGGTAACACTTCCAGAAATACCAATGATAACTTTAGGATGAGGAGAATCAGTCATATTCTATTCACTGATCTACTGATCTAAAGAGTGGATAGAAACTAAGAACAGCCATGTGGACAATCACTCATGACTATATGTGAAGCCCCAATAAAAACCTGAGACACTGAGATTTTGGTGAATTTTCCTGGTTGCCATATTCCACGCATATTGTCACACCTTGATGCCAGGAAAGTAATGTGGTGTTGACACTGTAAGGTGAGGACAATTGGAAAGCTCTACATCTGAAATTCTTCTGGACTCTGTTCTGCGTGCTTCTTTCCCTGGCTAATTTTAATCTCCATTATTTGCTTGTAATAAACGATAAACATTAGTATAACAGCTTTTATTGAGTTATGTGATTCATTCTAGCAGATTATTGAAACTGAGAGTGATTTTGAAAATCCTGCTAAACTTACAATTGATGTCATAAACAAGAGTGGTCTATAGATTGTTTACTCGAAGCTATGCAGTTGCTTAACTCTGTTGTATTTTTTGTGATTTTTTTTCTTTTTTGTATTTCATGTTGTCTGTGTTTATCTTGTTTAGGTTTTGTTAACTTTCCATGATCTATTGACTTAGAGATGTATAGAGTGGCAACTTTAAATTCTTGCTAAGATAAATGGAACTACATATGCACATAAGAAGACTCTGTGTTTTCAGAAATTTGGCTCCCCTCAAATTTTCTATAGATTTAGCACAATCCCATTAAAACTCAAACAAGCTTTCCTTAAGAATTGTCATGTTGATTCCACAATTTCTATGGAAATGTAAGATATCTAGAATATTCAAAACAATATTTAAAAATATAAGCTTAAAAGTAAAACAGGGAAAAATTAATAATGCAAGAAAAAATATGGCATAGGTATAAAATTATTTAGGATATCAACAAATATATACTAATATATATATAAAATGTCAAATAAAATGAGTACATTTTAGGAAAATAATTTGTCAAAACTTATTTAAGCACAAATTGAAAATATCAGTCAGCCCTGAAACCATTAACCTGTTTCATTAAGCATTTAAACAGTTGCCCACCAAAAAAATGTAATTGTTTTAAGGGTGCTTGCTACCAAAAATTCATGAAACAGATCATTGCAATTTTATACAATTATTCTAGAGAAAATAAAAAGAGAGATTATTATTATGCAACTCATCTTATAATGTTGACAAGGACCTGACAAGAACAATAAGAGAGAAAAAATTATATAACAATATTATTTACTTAACACAGATAAAGATATTAAAACATTAGTAAGTCAAATTTAACCATAGGTTAAATAATAATAAAAAAATGTATCATGGCCATTTCTTCAACCTTTCCCTAACAGTGTTGACCTCTCATATCACAAGATATGTTACCTGTAGAGAAGAATAAAGGTAATTTTGATATGTTGAAGAGTTCTCCTTTGGTGCATTTATCAGTATAGTTAGTTATTTCAAGGGATTTTAAAGCTTGATAAAGGCCCTATTTCACTAAGAATAGATTGTGAGTGACACAGACACACATTTATGGATATGCGATAAGGGCAACTTTCTCTATTGCTATTTAAATTATGATCATACATTGAAAGCAGTGGTGGTGTTACAAGGTCAACTAGAATTTCTTCTTTTTTCCAGTTGATTGAATCCAGGTCATCTGTCACGATGCGATCAAACTAATGACTAAAGCCAGTGATGGGGAAAGTCTCTGGTTGTGTTTTATACTTGCAAAGCGTATTTCTTTGGAACCTTTGTCTTAGTAGAGTAAAGCATAGAGCATGGCTTCCTGTGAGCAATGGAAGAACAATAAACACATGCTCGGCAGAATCTGCTGAATTTGCCATCTATAGAAAATGAGATATTGCCTAACAATTAAGGTAAATTAAGCAGCTGTTTCTTTCTATACTGAGCTAATGTTGCTTTGAAATTGTAAATTGTTAATGGGAGATCAGAATGAGAAAGAAACAATATCATTTCCCATTTCTTTAGCAGTTCATTTTATGATTATCATAAGAAGCAAGTGTTTTTGCAGCTGGTAGTGACTAGAAATAAAATATGACACTCCAAGGAAACTGTTTAAATGAATAAATAGTAAAAAGTAAAAGAATTGAAACATACCAGTGGATAATTTTTTACAGTTAAAAACAAAAGCTCAACTCACTCAAAGCTCATAGAACTATTGGAAGAGATAAGTAATACAAATGTTGAGCATGTCTCCTTTCCATTTGAAAGTGAAAAATGTAAAAGAATAAGCTGGAAAATACACAATTCTTTTTAATATCATAGAGACTAATGAGTACTCCAAAAGTAAAAATAAAAAGGCCTGAAGAACTCAAATGTTTTAATTGAACAGATATTTTGTTATTAATCCATTGAGCTAACTTGATTTTTTTCACATTACTTAAATGCCTTTAGAGTTACTGAAGTATTCGTAAAATTTAGAAATTAAGAAAATAAAAATGCTTTATAGAAAACAAATGCATTTTCTCACCATTGGCTTACCTTAAATTATTCCTGTGTCTTAGAGTGCAATTCATAATTTTCTTTTATTCTGTATTTTTAAGGAAACATATAAATACAACATAGACACAATAAAGTGAACGTTAATGTTTGTGCATATGTTAATATTCATGTGAAAAATTTTTAATTTTTGTTTGAAGATATTAATGAAATTTTATTATACCACATGAATACTTCAGGCATATTATTTTCCACTGTATGGACAACCAATAAACACTAAGTAAACACAAGAGCAAATTCCATTCATAAACTTATCACAGTCCATTTTGGAAATATGATTTTTCTTAAGTTGGAAAGAATTCAAAAGTTTTGGTTTGCTTTTACTCTCTTTCCTTTACTAAAGTTTCAAGTGATATTATTTTAGGTGAGCACACTTCATTGTAGTGCACACCAGAAGTTCACTGATATTAAGGTATCTGTGTGGTGGGTGATACATTACCTTTGCAAAGGTATATAATAAAGCGTAAAGAAGATGAAAAATTCCTTTTCTTTAGGTCGCAAGGGAAACCACGGACAGAATTCAATACAAATTCTCAAAACTTTGACTTTTGTTTCTACACTAGGTTGCATCCCTCATAGTTACTAACTTGGTAGCGGTCATTTGATTCTATTTACTTAGTATTTGTCAAATGCCTTCCAGTCCTTTAGTTACTTTTCCTTTTTATGAATGACCCTTCTGATCTAATGGTGATGAGTAAGAAAATTGAAACTGTTAAGTCTGGTTGACTGAATTTACCTGACCAAATAAATCTCTATTCATTCGTTTTGATAACTATACTCACAACATCAATAAAAACCTGCCAACTTACTGTTTAACCTATTTCAAATTATTACAACCACAATCATTAACTTATAATTTATGGTATTATAGAGATTTTTTAGGAGGGTTTTGTTGTCATCATAGTGGAAGTTTTATTATTTATATGGTATTTTAGAACTTAAAAAACGTTTAAAAATCACTTTTTAACTTCAGTCTCATTTCAATCTCACAGAGTGACATAACTAGTGTTAATAAAATGTGCCTGTTGGTAGATTTGGAGAATTAAGCTTTGAAGGAATGATTTAATTATGTTTCTCTGGAAGTAAAACATGTAGTTTAATTTTTATCAAGAGAGCTAAATGAGTTTACTTTTTGGATATGTTTAGTACATACCAGAACATAAAGACGTACTGCAAATATACACAGAAAACACAAATCAAAATGGCCAGGAATTATCTGATTGGCAGTTGATTTGATTAGAACTGTTAGGTAATGCTGGCATAAGAAGCATTAGGGATGAAAAGGAAAAAGTGGAAGTCAGGAGATAGCTCATGCATATTAGTTAGCAAAAGTTAAAAAAGAGTTGAAAGACTTGAGAAAGGGCTATTTCTGTACTCTCTTAAAATATTCTTTATCATTATTTTTTTAAGTCAAATATTAATCCTGGTGAATGCAGAATAAATTTTGCCTGGAAAACCCTACATATGAACATCAAATTATTAAAACAAAATAAGCAAATTTAATACTAACAAGTATCTTGTGTTTATCACATTGGTACTCCCAAATCATCAATTTTTGATAGAAAGAACAGATTTTATGAATTAAATTTAACACATGACAAAGATAGAACAGATGTTATACTTTGCCCCCTTCCTTTTTAGCACAAAATAATTAGTCTTTATGAAATGTGAGGCACATCCTTTACCCAATGTGTTATAAATGTTTTATTCCATTATTTTTAAGTAATAGATTACCCCAAATTTGCGATTTTCTTTAGTACAGAGGTTGTTTATATAATTCTGCTGATGTATGCTTGATTCAGCTGATCTTATCTTACATGATTTTAGGATGCTATTGGGTTGGCTAGAGGCAGCTGTCGAGGTGAGGATGGTTTTACCTCAGACAACTACATTTCCTCCACATGTCTCATGTCTTCCCAGCAGAGTTGTCTGGACATCGTCTCATGATGGTGGCTGGTTCTTCATGAGACGAAGTAGAAATACACAAACATTTTTTCAAGCCTCTTTTCACATCAGGTTTGTTCCTTTTTCATTGAATAAGGCAAGACACAAGACTTGCCACAAAATGTACAGAAACATGCTTTCCCTTTTTGATGAATCGCAATGCAAAAACCTGACCATAGAAGGCCCGAAAAATTCAGCCCATATTCTCAAATGATGTACCACAATAAATGTTTGTTTTGTATATAACTATTTGAAAATCTGTAAAATCTCAGATAAAAGTTATACAAACGGTTCCTATGGTCCAAAGAAATGGAAGAGAATTTTAGGCTGCAATAGGCTGCAAGAGAGAACAGAATAACATTCTAAAGAGTGTAGTCTTGGTTGATTAGGATTATGAAAGATTCTTGGAGTTAAATTATATGACTAAATTTAGGAGGAAACAGGGACTTGATGTTTTTACTCTGATGACAATGTTTGATGTGGGATAATAAGTTGGAAATTGCAAACTAAAATGTTATCTACTTTGGTGTTTGCCAAAGTTTAAAAGAGAAAAACAGTGAGATACAGGAAAAAAAAAACAAAACAAAATAAAAAAAAAACTTGATTTAAGATATTTCTCATCATGGTCATACTTTAACTTTCTATAGTTCAGTATTTAGTCTCCTGTTTCAGTTGTGCCAGATGTGAATTTGCATTTTTTTTTCATTTTGGATTAGAACCAAAGAAATATGTTCAAATAAGGCAAACTTCTATTCATGGAACTGACCTGTAAAAAACAACGTCAAACAATAAAATTACTTATTTCCAATGTTATAAAGCTTTTTTATCTTTTCTAGGGCATTTTTCTTTATAGTATGGAGAAAACAAAGAAAAAATATGCATACGTATGTACGCACACACAATTTGAATGTATATAACCTCATCCATTTAACGTTGATTTCATACAAAGAAATATCATGTTGTCTCTCCTGTCTCTTGGTTACTAGCTAATAACCAATCAGGATTATGTGATAAATATTTTGGTAGTTTAATTTTGAAGTAAAGCAAAGAAGAGTAAAAGTGTGTCTCAATTTTACTCACCCACACCTCACTCTGTGGGGAAAGCCAGCAAGAAAGGAATAACTAGAAAAATAAAATATTACTGGACCCCAGAGAGTTCTTGTGGAAATGTAGAGAATACGGATTGGTTTTATTTGGCTGCATTTTATTGGTCATTCTTGGGAGAAATAATGTTAAGAAGAAGAAATCCTATGTGATTTTTGTGTGTGTGCTTTCAAAAGCAAATTCAATTTTACTAAGGAACATTACCCTTTGCTCACTCATGGAAGCCTCCTGCCAGACCTCTCATAACAAGCAGTAGTAGGAAGTCACCTAAAAACTTTATTTTCCAGTCTTTTTTTTTTTTCTGATTATTGCTCTGCATCCACCTACCTGATCCTTAAAATTCAACCTTCTTAGAGTCCTCAAAAGTTACTTACTTATAGAAGCAATTCAAGTGAGCAATGCGGACTTTGCTAAAGATTCTTCTGGGGGGTAATCCATTATAGCATATGACTTAAAAAATGCACCTTTGATATTTTGGTCTCTCTCTCTATTTTTTTTTTTTTTTCTGCCAATGTCATACTGTTGGATTTTCTTTCTGACATTTTTCTCACAAAGTTTTCAGTTCACACAACTTTTTGGTCTCTCCTGGATTTCTCCCAACCTGAAAAATAAAAATTCCTCACAACTTTAATATACATTTTAATTTTTGTCTTTATTTCAGCTGCAGTCTTCAAAATTTTATCGCATTCTGGTTTGTCAGGATGGTCAGATAAATTAACAGGTCTTTCAATGATTGAGACTCATACTTTTGAAATCCCTTAGCACAGAGGTCAGCAAACTAAAGCCCTCTTGGTTAAATCTGATCCTTCATCTGTTGTTGTAAGTAAAGATTTATTAGAATACAGGTATGGTATTCCATCTACATATAACTAATAGCTGCTTTCATGTTACATGGCAGAGTTGAAGAGTTGCAACAGAGATCTCACAGACTACATAGCTGAAAATATTTACTAACTTGTCTTTCATAAAAAGAGTTTACCAATACCCAAGTTAGAAGATCAAGATTAAAATTAATAATTATTTCTTGTTTTTATTCAACACTAATCTACTATGCAGTTCTATCTTTAATGGACAATGAAAAATACACATCCACAGATATATGCACACATATTATCTCTGTCTATCTCTTTTATGTTTTGGTCTAAGAAAAGTTGATTAAGGGCACTGATGCAAACGTCCTTCTCATCTATAATAATATAACTTAGGTATCAAACAGAGGTACAAACCCGATTTTGAATATTAGTTTGTTTTAAATAAGAAATGCATTTTTTCAAAATAAAATTTTATAATACAGTTCCATATTTTGGTACTGTAAGTATAATTCTAAGTATGATATATCAGTGAAATTCATAAAGAGTTCATTGCTTTATCTTTCTATTTTTAGATTTTAATGCCAAACAGAAGAGCTATGATAAAAATTAAAGTGTTAGCCTAAAGTCGGATATCAGATAACAGAGAAGCATCTTTATTTCTCTTCTAACCAATTAACTGAAATTTATAATTTTTATGTGAGTGAGCATTCATTTATAAGACAAAGACATATAGCTTATTTGATTTTATATTTGGTTCTGTATTTTTAGAATAGTGAGGAAGAATTTTATTCTCATGGTTTGTGGAGAAAATACTTTTAAAACTCTAGAAAATGTAAAATTGCTGAACATCATTATTAACAACTTCTCAAATTTTATAATGCAGTGGTAATTGCCCTGATTATAGATTCTTTGATTCTATATTGCATTGTTAGAGGAAAACTGATTAACATTGAAGTAACTGAAGCACAGCAGATTAGAGACATTAATGTGTTCACAACTAGACAATTACATGTAGGGACATAGTATCCACAAAATAAACACTTCATCATAGAGGATAAAGATACATTTCCTAATCAGAATGTTGTATTGCAGTTTAACCCTTTGAGAATTGCAATCTACAGGTAAAAGATTTATCCTATACATAAAATTTAAATATATATCAAATGTATAAATAGGTGAGTAGGTTCATTAACATAGAACACAAAGAACCCACCAAATTTAATCAATGATTGGGAACTTTTATTTTGATGACAACTCAGTCCATGGCTGCCATGATATACATTGTTAATACTTACTTTTATAAAACTATGGTATTTGTTAATAATAATATTGTTATTAATATTATCTATTGCATAACAATATTACCACAAACTTCACACATTTAACAACACACATTCATTATCTCAGTTTCTATGTGTTTTGGGGCTCCAGCATGGATTCTCTTTCCTCAAAGCAGTTTCAAGTGACAGAAACTGCAAGGAAGATAAAGACAAAAATTTCTGGAAATGAGTAACAATAATTAGTACAGTGCCTAACCCAAAATGGAATCTATTAGAAGCCGAGTGATATTTTTAAAGTATCACTGATAGTTTTCCTCAAATGGTGACACGATATACAATTCTGATTACAAAACATTTTTCAAAATCCTAGAACCTTCCGAAATATTACTTGGAGCCTGAATTTTACTTTTTCTTGGCTCACATTTATTAATGGCATTTTTCCTAATCTGATGACAGTTTCTTATTTGTTTAACAACATTTAGTGAATGCAAGAAACAGTTGGAAGTATATCCCAATCATTTAAAATTCCTCCATTGATAGTGCAACCAGAAAATGCTCTATACATGACTTCCAGATTATTGATCATTTTTATCAGTTTTATTCACAAACTGATTATCATTTAGATATCAAATCAAACATAGCACCAATGATTGAATAAGAATTGCTACAATCATTATGCAGTGAGTTGTAATTGAAGAAAAGGTAAATATTTACAAATAGGCCGATGTGCTCCTTTCTGCCCATTTCTCTGTACTCTGCTTTTTGCCATGTGACCCCATTATCTTGGTCATAGCTGATAGAACATAGCAGAACTTCACCCATGGTGGCCCACATCCATTCATTTCCATGAATTAAGTTGCTAAGAATGGGATTGACTAAGACCAAGTGTTTGTCTAAAACAAAAATGGCAACTGATTTATTTATGGTAAGGCTATAACAGTTAGAGAGACTGAAATCATTTTCTCATGACTGGCAAATTCTCCTCTGGTAAATATAAAAGGCAATCCAAATTATAAACACACTTGTGAAACCTGAGTCAGCATTGGTTAAATAATTTAAAATATTTCTTTTTTTAAATTTTTATTTGTATAAATTTACGGTGTACATGTGAGATTTTGTTACATGTATACAATGTATACTGACCAAATGAGGGATTTACGGTGTCCATCACCCAAAAAAAAAATTTTTTTTTTGTTAAGTATAGTCACCCTATTCGGTGTCCATCACCCAAAAAAAAAATTTTTTTTTGTTAAGTATAGTCACCCTATTCTGCTATCAAACATTGAATTTATTTCTTCTATTTTACTGTTTGTGCCCTATAATCCAATTTTCTTCATCTTCTTTTCTTTCCCTCAACTCACTCTTCCCATTTTGTTTTATCTTTTTTCCTCTCTCAACCCTCCATACGTTCAAAGTTTTAGCTTCCAAATGTAAGTGAGGGCATGCAATATATGTCTATTTGTGTCTGGCTTATTTCACTTAAGATAATGACCTCCAGTTCCACCTGTATTTTTTCAAACAACATAATTTGATGTATATTACTCTATCCATTAATTCATTGTTGGACACTCAATTGACATCTTTGCTATTGTGAGTAGTGCTGCAATAAACATGTGAGTGCAGGTATCCCTTTTATGTATTGTTTTCTTTACCTTTGGGAAGATAAGCAGTAGTAGGATTGCTAGATCAAACAGTAATTCTAATTTTAGTTTTCTGAGAAATCTCCGTACTGTTTTCTATAGCTGTTATACTAGTCTCCATTCCCACCAATGTTGTTATTCACAAAACCTTGAGACACCCTTCCTGGTTAAAGAAGATACAGACTTTCCAGTGGAGCCAAAATCCCCAAAGTGCCATTGTTATTCCTTGATTTTTACGTTGGTAGAACAGACGGACATTCATCTCGCCTTGCTGATACTACTATTCCTATATCATCTGAAGAAAAGTGGAGTTATGTAGTCCTTTTCATTATTAGAAGAACTATTACTATGGATGTAAAGTTTTTACTCTTATTATGACTATTATTTTATAGCATAGAATCTTGGCATATTAGATATTCAGAAATATTTATTAAAGTTATTAGCTACTTACAGAAATATTATTGTAGAACATTTCTTTTTTAATATTTGAATTTTGGAAGATTTTAGGTATCTAGTAAGAAATATCTATTGTTATATTGCAACTCAAATATCACAGTGTTTCACTCAGATATAAATTGATGGGAATGATATGGAGACAAAAAATATGACCTTAAGAGGAAAAAAGGCAAGTAGAGACTTTAGGCAGGGCCAGAATAGTTTTCTTATGGAAGATAGATTACAAGTTAAACCTACTTCATGTAGTGAATTGTAAGTTAACCTACATGAAGAACCAACTTGAAGTATTTCTTTTCATTTTTGGACCATGTTCAAAGGAACATGTCCTTTACTATTTAGACATTTTTAATACTATGACCTTAGTGAGAAAATCCCAATGGACAACTACGGTAAAATATTAGTGCTTAAATCATGAAAAATATATTAGTATTTCTCATTACTTCATAGTACCTGAAAAAAATAAAGATGCATGTCTTAGAAAACTTTTGAAATTAAAAATAAGTTCAGTAGATAAACACACATTTTGGCAGAATACTCCTGAACAAGTAGATGCATGCCCTGGCAATGTAAATAGAGATCAAAAGGACAATCCAATTCAGAGAACTGAAACCTAGAGTTAAAGTCAAAATAAAACACAGCTTAAAAAGCTTTTAAAAAGCTTTTAAAAAGATGATATGTTAGGTATACATGAGGCATATGTAGTGATGCACCAAGCAAAACAGACTTCAAGGACGGTTGTATTCAAGTTACATAGATTATTTAAATAAGCAATTAAAATGTAATTTTTATGTAATTTTCATTTGACTTTGTATTGTCATATAATTTTTTCCTTTTTTTTTTTTTCCCGATATGGAGTCTCGTTCTGTCACCTAGGTGGGAGTGCAGTGGTGCAATCTCAGCTCACTGCAACTTCCGCTTCCTGGGTTCAACTGATATTCCTGTCTCAGGCTCCCAAGTAGCTAGAATTATGGGCATGCACCACCACACCAAGCTAATTTTTCTATTTTTAGTAGAGATGGGTTTTCACCATGTTGGCCAGTCTGGTCTCCAACTCTTGACCTCAGATGATCCACCTGCTTCAAAGTGCTGGGATTATAGGCATAAGCCACCATGCCCAGCCTGTATTGTTATATAATTTAAAGTATGTTTTAATAGAGATAGAAACATTCATAGAGAATTGCTGAAATCGTATTCAAGAGATATATGATAAACAGAAGAAAAACTGATTTAATAGGCGAAGAAAAACAATAAACTATGAGAAATTACTATTGGAATTCCACCAGATTATAAATAATTATATAATTTTTATGTATATCTGTATAAATTTTAAATTATGATATAAATGTTCAATACTTGTATTATTTGTGTTGTGTGTCTGGCATTCCTAGAAAAAGGCTGTGTGGAAAGGACACACCGGCTTTTATCTGCCTAAGGCCGTAGGAATGCCTCTTCTCACCACCATTCACATTTCACTGGCAAAGATGGCAAAGATCAATCTCTTGGCCTCCCTACATGTTGGGGCTAAGAGACTGGGATTCATAGTGTATCCACATATTTATCAAGAGTTGGAGAATATTGTGAATAGTTGCAATCTCTATCATAGAGTCTAACTCTCAGAGGCTGACTCATGACAACCAAAGTCATGAGTGACATCTAAAGAAAGACACTAATTAATTACCACTAAAATCACATTGCAACAGATACTGAATATATTTTCCCCAAAATCATAATTTGAATGTAGAATGAGACAGTCTTATCTTAGCCTGGTAAGCCTTCATCAATATATCTCACACTGGAAATTATAACTACCTCCGATGCCTGAAAGTTTTATGTTCCTGGGCAAAGATATAAGTGACTGACAAAGATATCTTTTGAATGACAGTTTATTTCTCTTGATAGATTTGAACATTCATTCAAATGGCAGTGAAGTCTGGCTGACCTAATAACTATTCTGGATCTTAAGACAACTTTACATTTTTCTGCTTTGATAAATTACATTTTGTTTAAAAAAAAAACTCAAACATTTATGTTTTGATTATTTTCACTTTTTAGGGATAGATGATGTACTCTGAAAGCTGTCAGAAAGATTTTTTTTAAATAGTACTTAAAAAGTCAGTACTATTTCTTCCTTCAGGTAAATACTTTCAGAACAATCATTTTCAGTTATACTATATGATAACTTTGAATAATCCCAACAGAAAAAATAATACCTTAAAACTCGAATATTATCACTTTGTAAAATAAAATATTAACAACTGTAGTTTTTAACATAAAATTAACAATAGTATCTTCTTCAATTTCCATTTAAATAGAATAATCACACACATCTTTAAAATCAGTATTATTCATTTAAAACCTGAAAATGTTAAATTTCGTTTCAGATATAAATTTTGGTGCCAATAAAACACACTAAGCATATATCTTTTCCAAAGCAAAGGCAAATATTACCTTTTCTATTTCAAATTAGAATAACTCAAAAAGAAAATGAAATAAATTTTAAAGGATCGACGATATGAAATAATACATCAAATACTTTCTAGTCAGTTGATTTAATAATTCACAGTTTTTTCCTAAGCTAGTATTCAACTAATGTAGCACCACTTTCTATATAATTTTTTTTACTATTTATATTTTCCATTTAATAATACTTTTAAAATTAATTTAAGCAGGTATATGTGAATAAACATAAAGTGCCCTCTCACTCTCCATGTATATATATGATGGCAGACAGGAGGCAGGACTAGATTGCAGCTCCCACTCAGACAGACAGAACAGTATATAGAGACTTGCATTGTAAGCTCTTCCTCCAGAGCTACTGCAGGAATAAACCAAGAAAGCCAAGAGAACCCACAGACCTTCTAAAGGAAGCAAATTGCTCCTCCAGGACTTAGGAGACACCCCAAATTCTGTGAGTGTCCAAGTTGTGAAAGTAAGAAAGAAAGATTGTCTGCCCCTGAATACTCACCTTCACTAGGGAACCTGAAGGTCTTGATCATAGGAGAAAATTCTGACCTTATCTAGAGTTGAATCAGTTTAGAGAGCTGAACGAAATACAGGGGTAGAGGAAGGAGTGGGAAAACGCTGTGGGCTTGCTGGGTCCCCTAGCAAGTCATTTCTGCCCTGATTCACAAGGGCCCTTGGAGAGGATGGCCAGAGGCACTGGGGAAAGTCCACATGGAGAAGGAAACCTCCAGCTGAATGCTGTAACAGTTCCAACCATATGCAAAGTATTCTCGCCAGAAATTGGGAAAAGGCATGAATCCAATGTGCTGATTCCACAGGTGGGGATGCATGGAGATCATCCTTACTTTTGCAGCTGGGAGTCTAGTAGCCTGAGACAAGTTCTCAGTCTCACTTGCCCACTTCCTGGAAACAGACTCAGTGCCATTGAAGGGGGCACGATGGGTGTGAGACCAGCCTTTTGCATTGCTTGGGAGCTGGGTGAGGCCTGTGACTGTTGGTTTTCCTCCACTTCCCTGGCAACATGTATAACACATCCGAGGCAGCCATAATTCTCCTGGGAACATAACTCCATTGACCTAGGAACCACACCCTATGCCCCACAGCAGCCTCAGCAAGACCCAACCAAGGAGAGTCTGAGCTCAGTTATGACTAGCTCTGCCTCCACCTGATGGTTCTTCCTTACGCACCTTGGTAGCTGAAAACAAAGGGCATATTCTCTTGGGAGTTCTAGGGCACCACCCATCACCTGATCCTGCCTATACTACCACGGCTATTGCTCTCTTGAAAGCGCCACTTCATGGCAGGAGGCCAACCAGCACAAATATAGTGCATTAAACAATCAAAACTAAGGACCCTCATAGAGTCCATTTCACACCCCCGCCACCTTGGAGCAAGTGTTGGTATACACAGCTGAGAGACCTGAAGATGGTTCATATCACAGGACTCTGTGCAGGCACCCAACAGTACCAGTGAGGGGCGTGGTAGACCTGCTGGGTGGCTAGATCCAGAAGAGATAACAATCACTATAGCTCAGCTCTCAGGAAGTCACATCCCTAGGGAAAAATGGGAGAGTACCAAAGGATCTGTCTGAACAGCAGCCTTGAATCCTAGACCTTTCCTCTGACATAGCCTACACAGATGCGAAGGAATCAGAAAAACAGTTCTGGTAATATGACAAAACAAGTTCTTTAACAACCCCCTAAAAAAAAAAAAAAGTCACACTAGCTCATCAGCAATGAATCTAAAGCAAGAAGAAATCTCTGATTTACCTGCAAAAGAATACAGAAGGTCAGTTGTTCAGCTAATCAAGGAGGCACCAGAGAAAGTAAAAGTCCAAATTAAGGAAATAAACAAAAAATAATAAAAGAAATAGGAAAGAAGTCTTCAGTGAAAAAGATAGCATAAATAAAAAACAATCAAAACTTCAGGAAATAATGAACACACTTAGAGAAATGCAAAATGCTCTGTAAAGTTTGAGAAATAGCATCAAACAAGCAGAAGAAACAACTTCAGAGTGCAAAGACAAGGTTTTCGAATTAACTCAGTCTAACAAAGACAAAGAACAAAGAATTAGAAAAAAATGAACAAAGCCTACAATAAGCCTGGAATTAAGTTAAGCAACCAAACCTAAAAATAACTGGTGTTCCTGAGGAATAAGAGTAATCTAAATGTTTGAATAACATATTTGGGGAAATAATTGAGGAAAACTCCCTGGCCTTGCTGAAGACATAGACAACCATATACAAGAAGCTCAAAGAACACCTGGGAAATTCATCACAAAAAGATCATTGCCTAGACACATTGTCATCAGGTTATCTAAAGTTAAGACAAAGGAAAGAATCTTAAGAGCTGTAAGGCAAAAGTACCAGATAAGTTATAAAGGAAAATATCATGTTAACAGCAGATTTCTCAGCAGAAACCCTACAAACTGAAGGGATTGGGGCCCTATATTCAGCCTCCTTAACTAAAACAGTTATCAGCCAAGAATTTTGTATCCAGTGAAACTAAGCTTCGTAAATGAATAAAAGACACAGTCTTTTACAAACAAAGAAATGCTGAGAGAGTTTGCCACTACCAATCCAGCATTATAAGAAATGTTAAAAGAAGTTCTAAATCTTAAAGCAAATCCTGAAAACACATCAAAACAGAACCTCTTTGAACATATATCTCACAGAACTTATAAAACAAATAATACAATTTAAAAAAGTATACAGGCAACAAATAACATGATGAATGGAATGTTACCTCACATTTCAATACTAACATTGAATGTAAATAGCCTAAATGCTCCACTTACAATATATAGAATTGCAGAATGGATAATTCATCAACCAATTACCTGCTGCTTTCAATAGACCCACTTAACATAAGGGTTCACATAAACTTAAGATAAAGGGGTGGAAAAAGTCATTCCATGCAAATCAACACCAAAAGCGAGCAGGGGTAGCTATTCTTATATCAGTCAAAACAAACTTTAAGGCAACAACAATTAAAAATGATAAAGAGGGACATTATATATTGATAAAAGGCCTTGTCCTACGGGAAAATATTACAATTCTAAATATAAATGCATCTAACACTAGAGCTTTTTAATTTATAAAACAGTTATTACTATACCTAAGAAATGAGACAGACAGCTACACAATAATAGTGGGGACTTCAGTACTCCACTAACAATCTAGACAAGTCATCAAGACAGAAAGTCAACAAAGAAACAATGGATTTAAAGTACACTCTGGAACAAATGGACTTAACAGATGTTTACAGAACATTCTACTCAACAACCACAAAATATAAATTCTGTTCCTCAGTGCAGAGAACTTTCTCCAAGTTAAACCATGTGATAGATCATAAAACAAGTCTCAGTAAATTTAAGAAAACTGAAATTACAACAAGTACTCTCTCAGACCACAGTAGAATAAAACGAAATCAACTCCAAAAGGAATCTTCAAAATTATGCAAATACATATAAATTAAATAACCTGCTCCTAAATTATTGAGTCAACAATGAAATCAAGATGGAAATTTAAAAATTCTTCTAACTGAATGACAATAGTAACATAACCTATCAACACCAGTGATATACAGCAAAGGTGGTGCTAAGAAAAAAGTTCATAGCCCTAAATGCCTAAATCAAAAAGTCTGAAACAGCACAAATAGGCAATCCACGGTCACACCTCAAGGAACTAGAGAAACAAGAACAAACACCAAATCCAAACACAGCAGAAGAAAGGAAATAACCAATATCAGCACAGAACTAAATGAAATTGAAACAGCAACAACAACAATAAAACAATACAAGACAAATGAAACAAAAAGCTGGTTTTTTGAAAATATAATAAACTTGATACACCATTAGCAAGATTAACCAAGAAAAGAAGAGAAAAAATTCAAATAAGCTCAATTAGAAATGAAATGGGAGATATTACAACTGACACCAAAGAAATACATAAGATTATTCAAGGCTGCTATGAACACTTTTACATGCATAAACTAGAAAACCTAGAGGAGATGAATACATTCCTGGAAAGATAAAACCCACCTAGGTTAAATCAGGAAGAATTAGATACCCTGAACAGGCCAACAACAAGCAGTGAGATTGAAATGATAATTTTAAAAATTACCAACAAAAAAGTCCAGGACCAGATGAATTCACAGCTGAAGTCCCTCAGACATTCAATGAAGAATTGGTACCAATCCTATTGACACTATTCCACAAGATAGAGAATGAGGGGATCCTTCCTAAATAATTCTAGGAAGTCAGTATTACCCTAATACCAAAACCAGGAAAGGACATAACAAGAAAAGAAAACTACAGACCAATATCCCTGATGAATATAGATGCAAAAATCCTTAATAAAATACTAGCTAACTGAATCCAACAACATATCAAAAAGATAATCCACCATGATCAAGTGCATTTTATACTAGGGATGCAGGAGTGGCTTAACATATGAAGGTCAATAATTGTGATACACCACATAGACAAAATTAATAACAAAAAATCATATGATCATCTCAATAGAGGCAGAAGAAGCATTACACAAAATCTAGCATCTATTTATGAGGAAAACTGAGCAAAATCAGCATACAAGGAACATACCTCAATGTAATAAAAAGCTGTATATGACAAACCCACAGCCAATATAATACTGAAAAGGGGAAAAGTTGAAATAATTTCTTCTGAGAATCAGAACAAGAGAAGAATACCCACTCTCACCACTTTTATTCGACATAGTACTGGAAGTCCCATCCAGAGCAATCAGAAAAGAGAAAGAAATAGAGTTCATCCAAGTCAGTAAAGAGGAAGTCAAACTGTCACTGTTTGCTTATGATATGACTGTATACCTAGAAAGCCCTAAAGACTTCTCCAAAAAGCTCTTAGAACAAATAAAATAATTCAGCAAAGTTTGTGGATACTAAATTAATGCACACAAAGCAGTAGCTCCCCTATATACCAGCAGTGACCACTCTGAGAATTAAATCAAGAACTCAACTCCTTTTATACCTTACTAAGGAGGTTAAAGAACTCCTCTACAAGAAAAACAACAAAGCACTGCTGAAATAAATCATTGATGACACAAACAAATGGAAACACATCCCATGCTCGTGGATGGGTAGAATCAATACTGTGAAAATGACCATAGTGTGAAAAATAATCTACAAATTCAATGCAATTCTCATCAAAATACCATCATCATTCAATGCAATTCTCATTGTAATTGCATTGAAATTGTGAAAATGACCATAATGCCAAATGTAATCTATAAATTCAGTGCAATTCTCATCAAAATACCATCATCATTCTTCACAGAACTAGAAAAAGCATCCTAAATTTCATATGGAACCACAAAGAAGCCTGCACAGCCAATGCAAGATTAAGCAAAAAGTACAACTCTGAAGGCATAACATTAACTGATTTCAAACTATACTATAAGATCATAGTCACCAAAACAGCAAGGTTCTTGTATTAAAAATAGACACATAGACCAATGGAACAGAACAGAGAACTTAGAAATGAACATAAATACTTAGAGTTAACTGATCTTTGCCAAAGCAAACAAAAACATGAAGTAAGGAAAGGACAACCTATTTAACATATTGTGCTGGCATAATTAGCAAGCCACATGTAGGAGAATGAATCTGAACCTTCCCTCTCTTATCTTATATAAAAATCAACTCAAGCTGGATGAAGGAATTAAATCTTCAGTGGGTAACTATACAAATTTTGGAAGATAACACTGGACAAACTCTTCTAGACATTGGCTTAGGCAATGATTTCATGGTGAAGAACCTAAAGAAAACAAATGCCATAAAAACAAAGATAAATAGCTGGGACTTAATTAAACTAAAAACTTGCATGGGAAAAGGAACAGTCAAGAGAGTAAACAGACAACTCACAGAGTGGGAGAAAATCTTCACCATCTATACATTTGACAAAGGACTAATATCCAGAATCTACAATGAACTCAAACAAATTAGCAAGGAAAAAGCAAACAATCTCATCAAAAGTGGGCTAAAGACATGAATAGACAATTCGCAAAAGAAGATATACAAATGATCAACAATCATATGAAAAAATGCTCAAAATCACTAATGATCAGGGAAATGCAAATCAAAACCACAATGCAATACAACCTCACTCCTGCAAGAATGGCCATAATTAAAAAACAGCTGTTGGCCTGGATGCAGTGAACAAGGAATACCTCTACACTGCTGGTGGGAATGTAAATTAGTACAACCACAAAGCAATGTGGAGATTCATTAAATAATTAAAAGTATAACTACCATTTGATCCAGCAATCCCACTATTAGGTATCTACCCAGAGGAAAAGAAGTCATTATACAAAAAAGATACTTACTGATGCATGTTTATTGCAGCACAATTCACAATTGCAAAAATGTGGAACCAGCCCTAATGCCATCAGTCAACAAGTGGATAAAGAAACTGTGAGATATATATATGTATATATATACATACACACACACACACACACACACACACACACACATATACATATATACATACATACATACGTACACAATGGAACACTACTCAACCATATAAAGAATGAATGAATGACTTTCACAGCAAATGAGATGAGATTGGAGACTAATATTCTAAATGAGGTAACTCAGGAATGGAAAACCAAACATCATATGTTCTAACCTGTAAGTGGGAATTAAGCTATGAGGATGCAAAGGTGTAAGAATGAAACAATGGACTCGGGGGACTCAGAGGGAAAGAGTGAGAAGGGAGTGAGGGATGAAAGACTCCAAGTTGGGTTCAGTGTATATTGCTTGGGAGATACATACACCAAAATCTGCAAATCACCACTAACTAAAGAACTCACACATGTAACCAAATACCACTGGTTCCCCCAAAACCTATGGATATAATAATTTTTTAAAAAGTTGTTTTCAAAGAAAAATCAATTTTCTATTGAAATAATAATGTTTCAATAAGAAATCCCCTTAATGTGGAATTTAGTATCTGTCAGTATTAACAGGCTGATAATCTTAAAGGGTACCCTACACATCCCAAAAGTTTATTACCCAATAAAAAATGATAGCCATTAAACAAGAAAATTATTTAAGATTAATGAACTAGGTACTGTTTCTCAGGAGATACGAATTATTTTGCTATGTGTTAACCTATCTCAAGCTCACAATTCTAATTAAGAAATAACGATATTCCTCACCTCTGTGAGAAGCATCTATCTACCTTGTGTTCACAAATTTAGTTTGTTCTGTATTAATGGATTGAGAGAGTTCAGCTCAGAGCTCTATATTTTGGGGATTTGTGTGTGTGGATGTGTGTGAGTTATATGTCATCATAATTTTTTCCTAGAAGAAAATGATTTAATAAGCAGTATTATGTCTATGACATTTGTTAAAAATAGACCTTATATGGAAAATCAAAATCGGTAACACTTAGCAAAGTTTAAAGTTAAAAAAAGACAGAACATTGCAACATTTTGACATGTATTGCATCGTCTAGAAAATCTTCATCAACAGAGAATTGCTTTTATTTGATCTGACTCTGAGATCAATTCCCTTACGACATTTGTTGAAAACAGTCAGTGGTAACAGCTTAACTTCACAGTTGCTTGAGACTGCAATATCAGTAGTGAAAAAAAGAGCTTTGTCAAAAATTTAAAAGAAAAATTTGGAATACAGGATGCCCATAGTTGGCTTTAAAAAGTTCTAATATAATACTTCAGATCTAGAGGATTTGTACCTGGCTTATATATGGGAAAAAAGTAGTCAATTAAAACTTTTCTTTAGGGGTTCAGATGTTGGATTTATTACAGAAAGACTTTACAATGGCTATTAAAAATATGTTCCAAGACTAAGAGAAAACATATCTAAAGAATTTAAAAACTAGATAATAGCAATGTATCACTGAAAAAGATTATTAAAAATATTAATAAAGGAATAGAAATTATAAAAAAGAGCTAAATAAGTTCCAAAATTTAAAGATATAAAAACTGAAATTGAAATTTCACTAGATTGTCTCATAAGCAGATTTGAGCTGGCAGAAAAATATCAGTTAGATATTTATCAATAGGTCAATTAATGTTATATATTCTTAAAAACAGAAATTTTTTTTAAAAGAATGAAATAATAAATAGATTTTGATGTTAATTCTCTTCAGAGAATGTTAGGGCACTTTTTAACATATCAACATCCTCATAATGTAATCCCAGAAGGAGAAGGAAGAAAGAGAAAATCACAAGGAACACGTGAAGAAATAATGACAAATAATTTCTAATTTTAGAGTAGTTAAAAAATTGTGGTACACACACACATACATACATACACACACACACACACACACACAAACACTGTAATACTATTCAGCCATAAAAAATAATTAAATCTTGTCTTTTGCAGCAACATGGATGGAACTGTATTTTAAATGAAACAACTCAGTATCAGCAAGTCCAATACCAAATGTTCTCACTTTTATGTGGGCTCTAAATAAAGTGGACACATGGATACACAGTATGGAATCATAGTATTAGAGATTGGGAAATGCAGGAAAGTAGGAGGGGTGAGGGATGAGATATAACTGAATGGGTACAATATATAGTATTTCAATAATGGTTATACTGAAAGCCCAAATTTCACCACCACACAATATATCCATGTAACAAAACTGCACTTGTGCCTTCTAAATTTATATAAAAATAAAAAATTTAAGAATAGGCAAATGATTTGGATAAACATTTCACTAGAGATTATAAACAAATGGCAAATAATCACATGTAAATATGTTCAACATCTGTAATCATCAGAGAAAAAAAAAAAACACAGAGCAATGTCACTTGACACTCACTAAAATGGCTGAAATAAAAAGATGGTAACTTTAGCACATTTCCAGTGGAAATGTAATATAGTGCAATGTATTTCAAAAACTGTGTGGCAATCCTCAAAATGTTAAACATAGAGTTACCTTACAGTGCAGCAATTCCAGGTACAGATATGTGCTCCTCCAAAATAAAGAAGACATACATCCACATAAATATTTGTTTAGAAATGCTATTAACAGCATCGTTGGTAATAGCCAAAAAGTAGAAACAATAAAAATGTGTATCAGTTGAATAAGCAAAATGAGTTGTATCATACATGAAATATTTACTTATTAAAATTAATAAATTCTTTTTCATAATTGAAAAAATGGAAAACTGCATGCTAAGTGAAATAGTACAGTCACAAAAGACTATATGTTGTTTGATTATATTTACTTGAAATGTCAAGAATTGGAAATCCCATAGAAACATAAAGTAGATTGGCATTTGCCTAGAATTGTGGTTGGAAATAATGAATGTACTACTCATCGTTCCAAGGATTTCACTTAGGGGTGATAAAATGTTCTAAAATTAAATTGTATTTATGGTTATGTAACTTTGTAAATATAATAAAGTCAGTGTATTGTAAACTTTGAAAGGTTAATTTTCTGTTATGTGAACTATATCTTAATAAAGCTATTTTTAAAAAGTATTGGACCGGGGGTGATGGTTCATTTTAAAATCCCAAGACTTTGGAAAGTCACAGCAGGAAGATTGCTTAAGGGCTGGACAATATAGCAAGACCCCATCTCTACCAAAATTTAAAAAATAATTATTCAGGTGTGGTGGTGCATGCCTGTCTCCCATCTACTTGGGAGGCTGAGACAGGAGAATCTCTTGAGCCCAGGAGTTGAAGGCTGCAGTGAGCTGTGATCACACCACTGCACTCCAGCATGGGTGACAGAGTAAGACCCTGTCTTCCAAAAATAATGCGTCAAATGGACTTGGAAATTAAAATAGTTACATAATAATGGTTACACAAATAATAATTCTTATAGTTTAAGAAGAAAAATAATTATGGTTTACAAACCTTATTTATTTTATTATTATTATTATTTTTTAAGACAGGGTCTCTCTGTGTTACCCAGTCTGGAGTGCGGTGGCCTGATCACAGCTTAGTGCAGCCTCGATATTCTGGGATCAAGTGATCCTTCCACCTCAGCCTCCTGAGTATCTGGGACCACAGGTATGTACCATCACATGCAACTATTTATATTTTACATTTTAGAGATGGGGTTTCACCATGTTGCACAGGTTGGTATTGAACTCCTGAGCTAAAGCAACCTGGCCGCCTCGGCCTCTCAAATGCTGAGATCACAGGTGCGCCACTGCGGCTGGCCAAAATTCTTTCTTTTTTTTTTATAAAAAGTATTTTGGCATATACTCAAAATCTGGAAAAAATATATACTTTAGCAGACATATTTTAGAATTAGTTTATCCTCTAGCATTTATTGCTTTTTACCAATATATTGATGACTACTCCCATTATGGAATAAGAACCTTAGATTATATTAATGATTTATTTTCTTAAAAAATTAGTGAGAATTTTTTTTGAAATATATGTGCAATTTTAAAAACTTATCAAATCTGTTTATATGCCATCATTTTTTTTTCTTAAGAGACACCAATATTGATTTCAGAGAAATGAAAACCTGGTACTAAAATAGATTGATAGTATGGTAAATTATGCTTTTATAACTTTTATTGTTGATATATAATGTATTAATCCCACATCAATGTAGCACATGTTTATTATAATAAATTTATATTTTTGAAGCTGCTTTTCATAAAAGTTTCTGATAATATTTAACAAATGACAAATATTTAAAACATGATAAAGCATTTTTGTGCCATTAATTTAATGTAATTATATTTTTGTCTGTTCATTAAATATAAGATTTTAAACAAAATGCATGCCACTTTTTAACATCTAAGAAAACTTACTTTGGATTTTTATTTATAGAAATTATTTTAAAAATGAAGATGCAAGATAAGAAGTCATTGTTTTAATATCATAAAGAATTTTTTATTCCAAACATCTCTCATTAAAAAATCTATCTGTAGTGGAGATTTCTAACTCATGTGAAGGTTCGTGTGTCCCTAAGGTGGCATGCTCTCGTCCTTTAGGCAAATAGTGGGACTAAGTGGGTGTTACTGAGTTTTTCATGGAGTCTCACCAAAAAACAACCCTCTGTTTTTATCCATTGAGCTATTTAAATATTATCATTTTCTATGAATAATATACAAAGTATTAGAATGATGATATATTAAATAGGATAATAATATATAAATCATATCCAAAATATCAGGATATGATGGTAACATAAACACATATAGACACACAATTTGTGTTTTAAGACAAATCCCTTGGTAGTCTGTTGTATACAATCTTTCTGTTGGAACTGGCCTTCACATTTTTGCTAAATGTTTTATATTTTCTTGTGTGATGCAAAAAATCTATATTTTATACATCTATTAGATGTAAAAACATAAGAGTATATTTATAGGAAAGATTATATTTGTTAACAGGATTATATAAAACATGCATTTGTACTATTATATATTTCTGAAATATATATTCATATCCAATTTATACACTGGGATCACATTTCAAAAATTATAATCATAATTATTTTAAACATTAACAAAATATTTTAAAATATCAAATTATGTTCAGTATTTTAAATAATAAAAAAAAATTTTCTGAAGAATAGTTCATTTCAAAACTGTTAATCCAAATAAAATATAATTCATACTCATGTTCTTCCCACATAGTAACATTATTTAAACTATAAAAAGAAATACCAGTTAGCCTTCGTTAGAATTAATCCTGAATTGAACACATGTTAAACAATATGTTAGCAATAGGAAATGATCCTTTACAAAAACAACAAGATTTTGTTGAACAAGCTATATAATTGTTTTTTAACCATTTTCCCCTTAAATTCCCTTTTGACTTACTCTTTCCCAGGTCCAATCTCCTAAAAATAAATTACTTAAGTACTATACTATAAACAAAGATTACATGAAAACTAAACAATGGTTATGTTAATATGATTCTGAAATCAGGTAAGTTAACTAACCACAAATGAAGTAAAACTACCAGAAATAAAAAATAGCGCAAAAACTCTCTTAAGAAATTGGTTAAACAATATTCTTTTAAAGAAAACAGGCACAGTTGTAAAGCTTCAGCAATGTTTAAAGGAGTGTTGACATTTCTTTATTGTCTGCTTGCTCTTTCTCCCATTGTTTGGCCTTCAACCTCCATAAAAGTAGCAATTCTATCTAGGCTTTAATTTGGTGTATATAGATAAATATATATGATTAACAACAACATAATTGGACTAGAATAACCCCTGTTTTCTTTTTAAATCTAAAAATCCACTGACTGACATGAACAATAGCAACAGAGAAAAATCAATTGGCCTATGAACCTTTGCAACCAGGATGTGCATTGTGAATGCTGTGTAGTGTGTGTCATTTCAAATAAAGCCTGTCTGATTAGATGATTCATGACCCCCATTTGCAAATAAGACTGCAGTGGCTGGAATATGTGAAAGGTTATTCTTGGTCTCTAATTTGTAGCTGTGTAAATTGAAAGACATTGTTTTGTTTTTCTTCCAAGCAAAAGAGTTTATTAGAGAAAGTACAATTATTACAATGCCTATAATTAGGGGTCTAAGTAATGCACATATTAGAATGATTCTAAATGGATTAGCTTTGTTTAATTCTGATTTTGTGGGAAGAAATTTTAAGTAGAACCCAACAAGTTGGAAAACTGACAGGTGTGGGGGAGTTAGAAGATGATTAGTTTTCAGATTATTGTGTCAGGAATATGATTCATACAGGAAAAAGGATAATGTACTTTAGTTACATAGAGAAGGCCAATGCAAAAATTTAGGTGAAATGCATAATTTTATAAGATTTTGATCATTGATATACCACTCCAATCAAATTCTTATAAGAAAGTTTTGGCATTGTTCATTAAAAATACATATTAAAAATATATATTTATTATATTCTATGTAATTTATATGCTCATGATAATATGCCAAATTTTATCTACATGTATCAAAAGATTTATTAAATATAAATAAAATAAAATGATTTATATAATATATAGTTTATAATATATAATATAATTTATATATATTATATAATTATATAAACTGTAATTTATAGTAATTTATATAATAATATAAAAATAATGTATTAAATATAAATAATACAATTTAATCATGATATAGTTAAATGTTTTTTTATGTGTACATACACACATATACTCATATATATGCTATACTCATTTTGGTCTATGCACTATATATATGCATTATATATATGTATGTATGTGTGTAAATATATATATATGTATATATATATATATAAATAGCGCTCGCTCTCTCTCTCTGTTTATATATATATATATTTTTTCCAAGTTCCAAACAGAAAGTTAAGAAAGATATGATGGAAGACAAGATTGCATCTGAGTAAGAAAGATAGAACTTAATACTAAAACCTAAAGAACTTTGAATAAAAACTATTAAAATATTTTTTCCTGGATTAGTTTGGAGGGCCAATAAGACATAGTGGATTAAGGAAAGATTAGTTTTGGAGTCAAATCTTCTTGAATATGAATTCAAATTCCTCATGTTGTGTAACAATAATAAAATTAACGTTTCTCAGTCTAAATTTATTCATCAATTTAATGAATACTAAAATTCCACTGTCATAAAGTTATTCAGAGGAATAAATGATAGAAAATTTGTAACAGACATACCAAAGTTCACGGTACTAAATAAATACTAAGTACTAATAAATATTTAACCACTGCACAAATCTTTACTGCCATTATTATAAAGTTTTATTTTTTAAATTTTCTAATTAGAGTTAAATCAGCAAGTATGCAGTGATGAAGTGACTAAATACTTATTGCGCTAAAGTTATTAACTGAATTAAGCATGTGTTGAATGGTTAGAATTTTTTTATACCAAGTAAAGCATATTTCTAATAACATTTTAAGTGCAAGAGTCATAGATTAATTTAACAAGATTTTTAACATCTTTTATACACTAGGCATAGTGTGAAATATTAAGGACAAAATAGTCATAAAAATAGTTCTTACCTTAATGGATCTTATAATCTGGAATATCAGATATTAATCAAATAATTACAGAGCAAATGCAAATTTTTATGTGATGAAAATGTACATAATATTTTGTAAATGATTAAGAATTTGACGAAGTCAGAGAGATCAGCTAGGTTTCCAGGAAGATAATAATTGCATCGCATTTTTGTTACTTCTGGCTACAATAATTAATACTCAACCTATGACAAAACTTTAAAATAAAGAATATCCAGAAAATTTCTCCTAATAATTGATGAGGGCATTTCAGTTTACTTTGGACAGCAAAATAAACTGTAATTAAAAAAAACTAATATACACAGATAACAGTGTTGTAGGAAATATATTTGGATATGACTTAGATGACAAAAATTCAGTTTTTCCTTCTGTATGTAACAGGTTTTTTTTTGTAAAGAATCTTCAATAAGTTCATTTCTCATACAATTTAGTCATTTTTAAATTGAAGTATTGTTTGGGTGCTCTGTGAAATAAACCTGAATGTTTATATTTTATCCAAATTTATTTTAATAAAAATGATTGTTATGAACATAATTTCATTTAAGGGAAGTGAGGTAATTATAAAAGTAACTTACATGAGAAATACTATCTGTGTAATTATTTGTTTTCCCAATATATAAATTTGTAGCTATATATAGGACTATAATGAAATAAATCATAAAATCAAATAGTATGCTGAGTTGCACACTACAGTGTATTGGTAGGCAGGGATGTGTTGTGTTTAAGTATTTTTGTACAGCAAAGTTAAGCAAGCACTTTCTCTATCTCTGAAAGCCACCTATTCTCTTTCTCTGCAGATAGACGGCATCGATTTTGAATTCAAGACTTAAAGGAATATGATGCATTATTTACTTTCTAAGTTTCCTTCATAAGTAAACTTTAAAATTCATAACGCTTCCTAATCTTTTTGAATAGCATCACTGGATTTATATTAGGGAAATTAGACCTGATAAATGCATACATTTCTCATGAAAATATTCACCAGATATATATTTGAAAAGGACACATGTAAAGATGGAATAAAAACATAGTTACTATTATTCTCACTTCTTAAAGTCAAGGCTATCTAAATGGGATAGTTTATGTGATTCGTCAGCATACAGCCTGAAAGAAAAGTGTATTTTGTCACTTGGGATTGAGAGTCATTGACCAAAATGATAAACGTGAAATAGGATAATAAATGTTCTTTCCCTCCTCCCCAATCCTAATGATCAATTGTGGCAATATCTCTATTCACTCTCAGTCAGTATTAGCCATCGAAAACACATGAATATAATTGAGCTAAATGAAAAAAATGGGCTCCCATTTTTTCTCCTTTATTAAAACTTCTGGAGTGTTGGTGGAAGGATAACATTTTTCTTTGTATTTGGAAATACGTAAGAGTATTGTTCCAGCAGGATTTACAATTTAAAAGCTCTTCAAACTTTATTAAAATGATGGAGTCTACTTCTGAAAGTTGAGATATAGACAGATATGAAAGAATAGATATTGCACAATTCTTTAAAAACTATGTCTTCTCTATTTGTTTTCTCTTCGGTTTGGATTTAAGGAACTAGTACCTGATGCCTCTATTTCACAGCAGAGTTTGGAATTAGGAAATGTATCACCACTTTATTGATAAACACCAGACTGGAGAATATGGTTTCAGGCTGTTAGCAAAGTGACTTGGGACAAGGCTACCAGGGAAGAAGTTTTAGTTTCCAGGGAAAATACAGTGAAAGATGTGCCTCAAAATTGTTCAAAGAAAATGAACAATTTTCTTTGAGAAATCTGTTTTTTGAGAAAAACAGAAAGACACTAAATCCCTATTCTTTAATTAGATGCCATCAAGCTATAAATATGAATTGATTATTATAATTCACCAGTTGTATAATTCAGTACATTTATTCTGTGGAGTTGTGTGAGAAATGAGGAATGGGAAAAGAATGGTGACATCAAATTCATCCTTAAGGACCTCAACCTAATGACACCTCTCTCCTTTTGTTACAAGCCCTAACTAGTACTTCCACATCCACCCTTGCTTTGCTTATGTGTAAAGTTTTTTTTTTTAATAAAAATTTTATCTAGGGATAATTTTAGATTTACAGAAAAGTTGCAAAGAAAGTGCAGAGTTCCTGAAGACACATTAGCCACATTAACAGTTTATGGAATGGTATATTTGTCAAGACAAAGAGATTAACACTGGTATCATACTATTAGCTAAACAAATATTACACAGTTTTGATTATTTTTCTTTAATGTCCTTGTGTTTTGTTCCAGAATCAAATACTTTTATATATTTGCTTAAAAAACAATTTTAAAATGTAGATTTTGTTATTATTTAGATATGAGAAAGCCAACATATCAGGAGACAATTGCCACTGAGAAGACAGTTCCTTACACTTCCCAAGAGAAGTGGTCATTTCACTTCTCTAAGCAAGATCACAAGAAGAGGCACCAGGGTCAGTCAGGAAGCAGATGGAGCCAGGGAAAACATTGCAAGAGCTTTCATTGTTTAGAGGAAGAAATAAACAAGGTAGGTAAACAGACTAAGCAGGTTTAGGTTAATTTGAATAATATTAATAGACACTGGGATGTGGGGTATCCCTCTAATTATCTCCTACTTGGCCCTGAGAAATTAGGAAAATAAAATAGTGACCCAAATGTGAAAGTCCTGCAAGAGCCTGATAAGAGGTGATTGGGATATGAGCTTCAGATTGGTTGGTTTGCATATGGAAGGAGAGCTCCTGAGTGAGTAAGCTAACCATGGAAGGGCAGTCCCTTTGATGTCAACAAGGCCCGAAGATGTCAGAATAAAAAGCGTCCGGATAAAAAGGGATTCTTAATACAAATACAGACACAAAATTGCATTTAGCCCTCTTTCTTTTTTCACATTACAGCTGGAGTGCTATGAAACATAGTTTAAAAGGCACTCTTTGATCTACATATAATCTGTGTTCTTCCTTCCTCACAAAACTTATCTTGCACATTTTCCCATATGGTTTTCTTTGGACTTCAGTCACAATGGCTGTCTTTCATTCCCTGGAAAATACTTGTTTTCTTTCTAATTTTGGACATTTATAAACACGGTGATTTCTGTGCACATGTATACAACAGAATTTCTCTTTCTCTCTCTCTCTCTCTCTCTCTCTCTCTCTCTCACACACACACACACACCCACACTCACAGAACACACACATTGGGCTAACTTCTACACTCCCTCATCTACTATTAAATGTTGATTCTATAAAGAAATCTCCCTTGGTCCCCCGAGAAAGTGAAAGCCTTACCCTCCATTCATGTTGCCTTCATACTCTGCACATCTCCTTTTGTCCTTACTGCAACTCTATTTGAAAAAAGTAAATATGTAATTAGTAGCATATGGCATAGTTCTTCCAAGATATTGTAAACTGTGTGATGTCAAGGGCTACCTGTCTGGTTCTGCACTTTGTTCTCAGTATGGCTCTGTATATAGAACAGACACATAACAGTTTTTTCCTAAGGTGAATAAAGTTATATTAACATTAAAATTATTATCACTATGTTTTTTCTTAAATACAAATTTTCCTACATAATTTGTTGATATTTATGTTAAATATTCTTAGCAATTTGCCCTCTGTCCTCAATTTATCTATATCTCTCTGGGTGTGTGTGTGTGTATGTGTACTTCAATATTTATTTAATTATTGTGGAATCAGAGGAAATTGAGTTATAGATATCATGACGTGCCTCTCTTATGCAATTTGGCAGGCATCTCCTTAGAAATATTCCTTTTCACAACCGCAATACTATTGTCAGATATAGCACATTTAATTTGTATTCTCTAAAATCCCCCAATATGCCACTTGTCATATTCTGAATAACATTCATGCATTTGTTTGTTATATTTCTGGATTCTATTTTGATCAAAAACCTCCTGTCTTAGCTTGGGTTCTCCTAGAAGTAGACAAGAAGATGATTCAAGCATAAGTAATTACTAGGAAAGTGACGAAAACGTAGATGGGGAGTGAGGAATTGAGAGAGGGAAGAAAAAGGCAGCCAATAAAGGGTACATTGGCATAACCAAGCCAGCTACCACTGTGAGTGTCTGAACCTAATCTTCCCAGGGAAACTCTGGAAAACACAGAAGAGAGAGCACAAACCTCTGACGTATCTTCCGTCTATTACTCAGAATGGTAAGCAGAAGAGAATATTTTAATCTAACTCTAGTTAGTTGTAGTTTGAAGACTTATTCTTAAAGCATTAATTCCTTGACACGTCTTGTCACTCTCATGAAAAACAGCAAATGTTGCTTTGGTAGCAATACGAAGCTCTCAGGAAGCCAAATTATACGTTCACAATTGGCATACAGACTGACACACACAAAAGGAGTAAAGTCAAGAGGGTAGAGAAGTACACTATTTCCCCCACCCCTGTTTACTTTCTAATGATACTACCTTTTGGAGGAGACTAGGCTAGTTGTACTGAAATAAAATGACCCGCAGTATAAATTTGTCTAACTGTTGTCTCATAACGTTATCTAACTTGTTTCTGTGTTTCCTGTATTTCTGGTAAATTAAAAATTACTGCTAAAGGCTTGAAAATTCAGACTGAATTTTTTGCAAGGATGTTCCATAGGAGATGGTGTAGTTCCTCATGTATTATCATATTATATTGTACAAAAGGTCAAATTATTCCCTATTTTATGATATACTTTTTATTCACCCTGTTCTGCTTGTAACCACTGGGTTTTTCCATTGCAAATGTAAAATTTTTCCTTCTTTATGATTAGCAAGTAAACTTTGATTTAATACTCTGACACTATGCAATTAACCAGTTTTCATCAACTCTTCAAATTCTAGTGTTTAGCATCAAATAATGATACATGCTTCAATCAATTATTTCAGAGTTATGAGGGTGATTTATAACTATTGTTTCCTTTACAATTATTATCTGGTATTCTGTTGGCTTTGGAAGAAAAAGGAGAATGAAAGGAAAACAATAAAAGATCTTTTTTTATCAAGTGAAAATAAATTGAAATTTCCTCTAACAAGGAAAGCCAAATGTTTATATGCATATCTATTTACCTTTAGTCAAAAAATTTCACTGAAAGCATTTGGTATAATAATGATCTTTAATAGTGGTGAGTTGGTTCTCTCTTGCACACACACAAAATATTCATAGATTTCATTTATTTAGTATTTTACATTCAATTATAATCAGTGTAATACTATTATATATATTATCGTAGTGTGCCAAATTTATTAGAAAAATATATCATTCTTTATAATGCCTACCTTTTGTCTCATAGTGACTTATGAAATGTAAACTATATATTTGTCAACATGTATCTTTAATGTATTTGTAGTATTTACAATAGCAAGTCCTCATTTTATATGTTGTAACTTCTAAATGCATTTTCCCACAGTAAACCTTTATCAAAGGGTGTATGTTTTTTCGCTACCTTTAGAAATGAGTCCATTCATTTTGTTCATAGACACATAAATAAAAAGGGTTAAATGTACCAATGATCTCTATTAATTTTATAGACTTATAATCTGTGTGCAATTTTTAAAAAAACTTTCTGCTCAAAGATTCATTCTAATCTTTAGAATCACAAGAACCATTCTTAATTTGATAGCACTAAATCAGCATTAATTTTGTATGTGGTATCTTTGCAATTGACGTGCATCAACATATAATTAAGTTTCAAAAAAAATAATTAAGTTTCTAAGGTGTGCTTTCTAAATGATTGATTTTTAAAGAGTAATTTATGTACATATGATCTTTTCTAAAAAACACAAAAGGTTTTTCCTTGAGGGTTGCAGAAACAGAAAATATGGCAGTGTACAATTTTCACAAATGAACTTTTAATAAGGGTACCCTGCCAAATAAAACCAATTTATATGCAATTATAAAACACAAATACTTAACGTGATTTTTAAGGCACTGACTTGCAATAAATCAGTCACCTCCACAAGGCATAGGTGTTGATTCTTAAAAGATTATTGATTTGTTAAGACAAAAAGTATCTTGGGTTCATAATTTTTCTCATTAGTGAACACTAAGTAGCTAGAAGCTTTTTTTTTTTTTTGTAGGTGGAAATAGGCTTTTATTTATTTATTTTTTTTAAGATAGTAAAATAGAGTTTCATTTAACAGTTACAGATAGCATTGAGATTTGCTTTGAGTTGGAATTAAATTCTTTTTTTATATATATGTTTCATTGCATTTTAGGTTTTGGGGTACATGTGAAGAACATGCAAAATTGTTGCATAGGTACACACATGGCAGTGTGATTTGCTGCCTTCCTCCCCATCACCTATAACTGGCATTTCTCCCCATGCTATGTCTCCCCAACTCCCCACCCCCTGCTGACCCTCCCCTTTTTCCCCCCGACAGACCCCAATGTGTGATGCTCCCCTCCCTGTGTCCATGTGTTCTCATTGTTCAACACCCGCCTATGAGTGAGAATATGCGGTGTTTGACTTTCTGTTCTTGTGTTACTTTGCTGAAAATAATGGTTTCCAGGTTCATCCATGTTCCTACAAAGGACATGAACTCATCGTTTTTAATGGCTGCATGACATTTCATGGTGTATATGTGCCACATTTTTCCTGTCCAGTCTATCATCGATGGGCATTTGGGTTGGTTCCAAGTCTTTGCTATTGTAAACTATGCTGCAATGAACATTCGTGTGCATGTGTCTTTACAGTTAGAAGCTTTTAAAGTAGTGGTTCAACCAGGAGAATTTACTTTTAAAAGACTAGCTTTAAACTTCTAGTGCATCTCTTTACAATTTCTATGAACATTTGGAATTTAATTGAAAATATGTTTTCTATTTAATCAGCCTTTATTAACTTCTTGTTATTTGATGATGGTTGGCAAAGGTGCATTACTCCAGACACTAAATGTGAACATATTAGTGTCACATAAAGTACATTTTTGTAGCCATAAATAAAGAGGATTTAGTAAAATATGCTTCTTTGTTAATGCTGCATTACCATCACATTGTGGTGTATAGTTCTTATTTATTTCTCATTCACCATTGATCCTTACTGTTACTCTCTATGCCTTATCCCTATTCCATCAATTACTTCATATTATTAAAAGCATTATAATCATCATATGGAAAGTGTGAAGACTTGTAACATTCGTGAATATAAGAGAACTGCATCTATCACTGGTAATGTATGATTTCATTGTGATCCTTTACATTAAGATGCTGCAACAGACGTTATGTTATGAGTTGAATTGTATTCTCCTTCTTCCCAAAATTCATATGTTGAACTTAACCCAAAGAGCCTCAGAATGTGATCTTATTTTGAAATAGGGTCATTGCAGGTGCCGCTAGTTAAGATGAGGTCATACTGGAGTATGGGGAATGCTCCAGCGTTGAGGGCCTGACCGTGCCTCCGCCATAATGTGAGCTTGAGCCCAGACATATTTCCCTCTCCTGGAGGCAGTCGAGCTAAGGGAAAGCAGGAACTGAAAGATGGATGATTTTGTAGAAGTTATCTCAGACTCCCTGACACTGACACAATGGCTTGGTGATGGCTGTGTGGTTTTACTAAGACATTGTGTTTTATCTTGGTACCTGTTTTAGTTTTATGATTCTGTTTACTAAACATTATCTAAGCCCTGTAATCACTCACATGTCTCTTGGAGATTGTTACCTTTAAGATCTATGAGTTTTGCCTGACCTTTAAAGAATGTTGCTTTTCCTGACCTTAAAGAATGTTACCTTCTCAAATGTAAATCCCTACACAATAGGTAAAGAAAAATCTCCACCCTCGTGCTTACTTTTATGGCCCCTGGCTATGTACTTCCCTTTTACTGGTATTTTATCTTCTCCTCCAGACTTGCGGTATTGTAACTTTTTGTTCCTCTTTATTGTATAGAATTAACAATGTGAGTTGACGTCAGCTACTGAAAGATGACAGTATATATTGGGACCCTACGCACAAATAAAATTGCTGTTTGGGCATTGCTGTTTGGGCATTGCCTGTTCAGTCCTCCAGACCCTGCCTATCTGTCTTTCTTTTCTTCTGCACACTCTCTCTTCCAGGTATTGGGACCCTCTTGCTAGCCAAGAGCCCCTGGCAGACGTGCTGTTCCCGACACTGGAGTAGAGTGGAAACTTAATCCAATGTAACTGGTATCCTTATAAAAGGGGGAAATTTGGACACAGCTACATATCAGGGAAAATTCCATGTTAACATGAAAACAGCCATCTACAAGCCAAGGAGAGAAGTTTGGAACAGATCCTCCCTCACAGCCCTCAGAAGAAACTGCCAGTTTAACGGGGAAAAACATCAAGCTTTTAAATAATTCACATCAGTTTTTTTTCAGAAGTCTGACTGAAGACTATAGACCAAGGCCTACAGCCTGGGAGCAATCCTTTAAGGAGGTCCAATCTGACCGCTCTGATGCAGTATTTCAGTTCACAGTTTATATACAGGTGGTGAAGATTCAGTATGTGCAAAATTACATCTAAGTTTGGGTGCAGGAGTACATCTGGTTATAATTTACAGAAGCAGAATCATTAACTTGGTCAGATGTTATTTTATGTGTCGGAAAAGGCAAGAACTGGGTTATTTATCTTTTAAGGAATATAGTGACTCAGGCAAGAGACATGGGGGGACTTGTACTCTATCCTGTTTTGTCTTAAAAGCATCTTTCCAGAGAGCTGCATGTCATCCCAGAGTCAGGGGTTTTGGGAAATTATGCTGGCAAGCAGAAATAAGCAAACATGGCTTATTACATTTGCTAATTTGTCTCAGGAACAAATTCTACCATGACCTTCATTTTGAATTTCTAGCTTCTAGAACTTTGAGATGCCAAATTTCAGTTTTAATTATTAAGTCAGCCAGATTATGGCACTTTTTATTGGCATCCCTAGGAAACTAATACACAGTATGGCTGTATTCTTACCAGAGTGGCTTAAAAGGGAATCCATATGCTATAATAATTTTTAAAGAAATATACATGTAATGAATATATTATCTATTATATATTAGTGTTAAACATAATTAACTTGTTTGCAACATGATGACTGCAATCTGGATTGACACTTGCTAGAATAACTTGTCTATTTTCATTTTATTACAGACTACATATTCACATCATTGAGTATGATTGTACATTAAAGTGCCTGAAGCTAAATTGGCTAACATTTTCCCAGGCTGAGAGAAAGTGTATTATGTCCAGAAAACTCTCTTATGATTTTCAGAGCATTACATGCAGATGAGACAGAGGACTGCCAACTCAGTGGATCATCCCAGAAAAGGTTTCTTTTCCTTGTGTCCATAGCTGTCCAAATAGCTTGAAAGATAGTGGACATTTATTTTCTTTACGTAATTGGCCAGTGTAATTAAACAGATGTAATGGCAGTTCCATTGTATTAGATAGAATGTTAAATCAATATTACACTGTCACTTCACTTGATTCTGAAACTGACAAAAAAGGTAATTTTATAAAACTTTTTTTGTGGTTTTGTTTCTACTTGAAATATGTAAGTATATTTGAAGTATTTAATACAAATTTTAATCCCAAATAGTGAAGCTTCACCTTAGGAATACACTGGTAAAAGATGTTGGCTGTATGCCAGTATCATATTTGAAGAAAATTATAGATAACAATCTCACTGCCCAAATTAGAAGTCTATATTTCAAATTGTGAATTTTTATATTTCTATCAACAGAAGGTATGTAAAATAAAACAATTACATTGCCAACTTTTAAGGTTCTATGTTTATAACTGTTGTTGAAGAAGCATATAAATTATATTTGCTTTTTTTTAACTTTAGTTTCAGGTGTAAATGTGTAGGTTTGTTATACAGGTAAATTTATGTTAGGAGATTGCAATATTGTACAGATTATTTCATCACTAAGTCTAGAACCCAATAGTTATTTGTTCTGCTCCCCTCCCTCCTCCCACCCTCCACTCTCAAGCAGACCCCAATGTCTGTTGCTCCCTTCTTTGTGTTCATGAGTTCTCATCATCATTTAGCTCTCACTTACAAGTGAGAACATGCAGTATTTTGTTTTCTGCTCCTGCTTTAGTTTATTAAGGGTGATGGCTTCAGCTCCCTCCATGTTCCTGACAAGGACATGATTTTATTCTTTCTTATGGCTGCACAAATTTTCTTGATCCAATCTACCATTGATGGGCATTTATGTTGATTTCAATGTCTTTGTTATTGTGAAAAGTGCCGCTATGAACATTTGTGTGCATGGGTTTTTATGGTAGAATGATTTATATTCCTCTGGATTTACATCCAGTAATGGGATTGTTAGTTTGAATGGTAATTCTGTTTTTAGTTATTTGATGAATTGCCACACTGTTTTCTATAATGACTGAACTAATTTACAATCCCATAAACAGTGTATAAGTATTCCCTTTTTTCCACAATCTCGCCAGCACCTGTTATTTTTTGACATTTTAATAATTGCCATTCTGACTGATATGAGATGGTATCTCATTGTGGTTTTGCTTTGCATTTATCTAATGATTGGTGATGTGGAGCTTTTTAAAAATGATTGTTGGCTGCATGTATGTCTTCTTTTGAAAAGTATCAGTTACCGTTCTTTGACCACTATAAAACATATACGTATATATATATTTTATACTTTAAGTTCTGGAATACATGTGTAGAATATGCAGGTTTGTTCTGTAAGTATACACGTGCCATGGTGGTTTGCTGCACCCATCAATCTGTTATCTATATTAGGTATTTCTCCTAATGCTACCCTTTCCCTAGCCCCCACCCCTCACACAGGCCCTAGTGTGTGATACTCCCCACCCTGTGTCCATGTGTTCTCATTGTTCAATTCTCACTTATGAGTGAGAACATGTGGTGTTTGGTTTTCTGTTTGTTAGTTTGCTGAGAATGATGGTTTCCAGCTTCATCCATGTCCCTGCAAAGGAAATGAACTCATCATATTTTATGGCTGCATAGTATTCCATGGTGTATATGTGCCACATTTCCTTTATCCAGTCTATCACTGATGCTTTACCCACTTTTTAGTAGATTTTTTTCTTGTAAACTTGTTTAGGTTTCTTAGAGATGCTGGAAATTAGACCTTTGTTAGTTGCATAGTTTGCAAATATTTTATCTCATTCTGTAGGTTGTCTATTTAGTCCATTGATAGTTTTTTTCTTTTTTGTGCAGAAGCTCTTTAGTTTACTTAGATTCCAATTGTTAATTTTTTTGTTGCAATTTCTATTGGCATCTTTGTTATGAAATCTTCACCAGTTGCCATGTCCAGATCAGTGTTGAGTTGATTGTCTTTCATGATTTTTATAGTTTGGGATTTATTATTATGTCTTAATCATCTCGAGTTGATTTTTGTATATGGTATAAGAAAGGGGCCGGGCGCGATGGCTCATGCCTGTAATCCCAGCACTTTGGGAGGCTGAGGCAGGTAGATCACGATGTCAAGAGATCAAGACCATCCTAGGCAACATGATGGAACCCCATCTCTACTAAAAATACAAAAATTAGCTGGGCATGGTGGCACGTGCCTGTAGTCCCAGCTACTCGGGAGGCTGAGCTACTCGGGAGGCAGGAGAATTGCTTGAACCCAGGAGGCGGAGGTTGCGGTGAGCCGAGATTGCACCATTGCACTCCAGCCTGGGTAACAAGAGCAAAACTCTGTCTCAAAAAAAAAAAAAAAAAAAAAGAAAGGGGTCCAGTTTCAGTCTTCTGCATATGGCTAACCAGTTATTCCAGCACCATTTATTGAATAGGTATTGAATTTCCCCATTGCTTATTTTTGTCAAGTTTGTTAATGATCAGATTATTTTAGGTGTGCAGCCTTATTTCTGGTCTCTCTGTTCTGTTCCATTGATCTATGTGCCTTTTCTTGTATTAGTACCATGCTATTTCAGTTACTATAGCCCTGTACTATAGTTTGAGGTCAGATAATGTAATGCCTCCAGCTATGTTCTTTTTTCTTAGGAATGCCTTGGCTATTCAGACACTTTTTGGTTCTATATAAATTTTAAAATAGTTTTTTTTCAGATCTTTGAAGAATTTCATTGGTACTTTGATAGGAAGAGCATTGAATGTGTAAATTACATTGGGCATTATGGCCATTTTAATAATATTCATTGTTCTTATCCATAAGCATGGAATATGTTTTCATTTATTTGTGTCCTCTCTGATTTATTTGAGCAGTATTTTCTTATTCTTATTGTAGAGATCGTTCACCTCCCAGGTTATCTGTATTCCTAGGTATTTTAGTCTTTTTGTGGCCATTGTTAATGGGATTGTGTAGCTGATTTGGCTCTCAGCTTGACTGTTATTGGTGTACAGGGAGAGTTTGACTTCCTCTCTTCCTATTTGGATGCCCTTTTCTTCTGCCTCTGGCCTTATTCTTCTGACCAGAACTTCCAATACTGTGTTGAACGGGAGGAGTGAGAGAGCGCATCCTTGTCCTGTATTAGTATTTAAGGGGAATGCTTCCAGCTTTTACCAATTTGGTATGATGTTGGCTATGGATTTGTCATACATGGCTCTTGTTATTTTGAGTTATGTTCCTTCAGTACCTAGTTTATTGAGAGTCTTTAACATGAAGGGGTGTTAAATTTTATTGAAAGCCTTTTCTGTATCTGTTGAGATAATCATGTGTATTTTTTGCTTTAGTTTTATTTATGTGATAAATCACTTTTATTGATTTGCATATATTGAACCAATCCTTTATCCCAGGGATAAAGCCTGCTTGATTGTGGTTAATTAGCTTTTTAATGTGCTGCTGGATTCAGATTGCAAGTATTTTTTTGAGGATTTTTGCATCAGTGCTCATCAAGGATATTGGCCTCATGTTTTTGTTGTTGTTGTTGTGTTTCACAGGTTTTGGTATCAGGATGATGCTACCCTCACTGAATGAGTTAGAAAGAAGTCCCTCTTCCTTGACTTCTTGAAGTAGTTTCAGTAGCAATGGTACCAGCTCTTCTTTATACATCTGGCAGAATTTGGCTGTGAATCTGTCTGGTCCTGGGCTTCTTTTTTGGTGGGTAGGTTATTTATTACTGATTCAATTTTGGAGTTCATTATTTGTCTTTTCAGGGAATCAATTTCTTTCTGTTTCAGTCACGGGAGAGTGTATATGTCCAGGAATTTATCCATCTCTTCCATGTTTTCTAGTTTGTGTGCATAGAGGTGTTCATAGCAGTCTCTGATAGTTATTTGTATTTCTGTGGCATCGGTGGTAACATTTTCCTTGTCATTTCCAATTTCATTTGATATTCTCTTTTCTTTTTGTTAATCTAGCTGGTGACCATTCTAGCTCTCTATTAATCTAAATGTAGTCTCAAACTTATACAATGTGTCTATTGATTATTTATTCAATTTTCCTCTGTAATTTTCTTTCAGAAGGCAGCTCTCAGCAACCTAAGACAAAAGCATCAAAATCTCATCTCATTTAGGTTTTCTTCTCTCTCAAGTATATAGAAATAACGGATGTCAAAGGAAACAATATATTACCTTTCCAATTATTTTTCTATTAGGAAAATATAAAACATTTATATTGTCAAGTTCTATATAGTAGTTTTTTCATTAAAGTAAGTAATTTCCTCATTTACCTTTTCACATTGGAATTCCATATTTCTTCCTTCTTATGCCTATTTCTCAGGATCCCAGGTGTTTTTGAGCAGATGGGTGGCAAAATTAAAGTATGTTTATCACTATTAAGTGTATCAGTCAGAAAGAAAGGAAAGAAAAAAAGGAAAGAAAGTAAAAATTAAGGTAGCACACTAATAGTAAATGAAGAGAGCAGCTACACCCTGAAGACCAGGGCAAGGTTCACCAAATTATGATCTGTGGGCCAAATCCAGTCAGTCACCTAATTTTTAGGGCAAACTAATAATGATGTAAACATTTATTAACTTTTCTATAAGCATCTACATACTTATTGATATTGTCTGTTGGCTTTCAGAACCTAAAATATTTACTATATGGGCTTTTAATAAAAATATTGTTGACTCCTGAATGAGAGGAATAAATGTAAGGGGTTGGGATTATAGGATCTAGAATCTAGAAGATCATGTTCCCAGGAGCTAAGTTTCTCTCTCCTCTCTTAAATCCTCTGATAGATTTGCATTCAAGTTGATTCTAGAAATGCTAAAAAGGATTGAAGTCTAAAATCAGCTATGGGTGCTATGTTGCAGGGCCATTGCAGGGGCTCAGCTAGGAGGAACAGCATACAACCAGAAGCAGTAATCTTACTTATTGACTTCTGTTTTCAGTAGCCCTTTATTCCTCTATATCAGTAATTGTGGAGCCCAGCCCTAGCTTGTGATGCTTGGAGTTATGAATATTTGGAGCTGAAAGACCACTGATTGTTAACCGATGTCGCATCCCCACTGGCTCTGGATTATTTAACAAGTAAGAGAGATGTTTTGGGTTTAGGTAATACAGCTTTCAAGACAGAAGGGATAATAAAGACATTCTTAAATAAAACACTGAAAAAATACAAAAATTATTAAGCATGTTTTGTCTGCTCTCCATTCTCATTCCATGGTGTGTATTTGCTCTCATGGACAATTTTTTGGCACCTTAAGGATTACTGGGATTCATTACAGTCTTTTTTTTAATTCAAAGTAAGACAAATTAGGTTCCCACATGGCTTTTTTTCATAAGTGCTTGGTTAATTCTAACTGTAGCAAGCTTAGGTAAGTGCTAGCTGCCCCCATGTTAGGGACAAATTATCTTCATTCCCTTCTCCTCCAACTCATGTTTGGTTAAGTCAAATTAAGCATTAATTATTATTATAACCCAGGGTGTTACTTTCAGAAACGTAATGTACAAATGTAAATTAATGGAACTGATAACCAATTTCTCCCTTCTACCCATACTTCTGAGTCATAAATTAGAATTGCTTCCTGGCTTTATTTTCAATTTGTCATTGGGTTCTTAGTGAGTACAATGCTCTCTGAACTAAACTCATTAACATTTGTAAAATTTGCACAATTTTAAATTTTTCATGCATTGTAATAATTCCTTGGTAAAGGTGGTGGGAGGTAATAGACATTATGCTAATGAGTCGATAATGTGAGGGTCAGATTGGTTGAAAAATACACATTCAAAGGTCAAGAGGCATGTATCAGTTTGTTAGGGCTGCCATACAAAATTTCACAGAATGGGTGATTTAAACAACAGAAATTTATTTTCTCACAGTTATTGAGACCAGGAGTCCAAAATCAAGGTGAAAGTAGGGCTGGTGTCTGGTAAAGGCTCTCCCCTTGGGTGGCAAAGGAATGCTATCTCCATGTGTGTTCACATGACCTCTTCTTTATGCATAGAGGGAATGTGAGCAAGCCCTTTGTTGTCTATTCTTATAAGAACACAAATCCTGTGGGATCAGGGTTCCATTTGTATGATCACAATTAACCTTCATTTCCTCCTTAGACTCTCCAACTCAATATATGACCACATTGGAAGTTAAGTCTTCAACATATGCATTTTAGGGGGGCCGACATTCAGTCTATGACTATGACAAGGTTGATAGTTGTGAAGGCAGGAAAGACACTTTCTTCTTACATGTCTTACAAGCAAAAAAAGAGTTTGCCTGGTAATTGCCTTTGTTTTCTTTGTTAGATCTCTACCTAATACAAAAAACTCTTTTTTGTTCTTTTGCAGGTAATTCAATTAAGTCTAAAATACTATTTTAGTTACCTTAGTTCAGGCTGACATAACAAAGTATGGTGAACTAGGTGGCTTATATACAAGAGACATTTATTCCTCTCAGTTCTAGGGGCTGGAAATCTGACATCAGAGGGCCTGGCCAGCCTTCCTGGGTTCTGGCAAGCACCCTTTTCCAGGTTGTAGGATGCCAACTTCTCTTTGCATTCTCAGATGGGGGATGGAGGGCTAGAGTAGAGTGCTCTTTGTTGTCCCATTTATATAGATGCTAATGCCATTCATGAGTGCTGCACCTTCATGACCTAAGTACCTCACAAAGGATACAACTCCTAATACCAACACATGGGGATTAGATATCAACACATGAATCTGGGTGTGGTGGTGACAAGCATTCAGTAAGTAACAAATAACATGATTACACCAGACCAGAAATGATTCACATTGTAACAGAAACAAGAGCTGATTGAAAGGGGACATTTTTACTCTGAGGAAAATATTGCTTGTCTTGTGTTTGCACTTGTGACATTCATCCTTGTACTAGACCAACAGGAAGGACATTTTCTACACGAAATACTTTTACATGGAATTTGTGGAGTAATTCTTGTAAGGTTAACAGTTTGGCAGTTAAGTGTTGCAGAATACTAAAGGAAATAGCCAGTAAAATGCAGCAATTAAAGAAACAGGCTCATTTGTATGTGAAGCAGTTGCCATACAGTACAAGGTTATTTTTCTTAAAAAGTACCAAAATACATCAAGGTATTGTAAACTTTATCTCTTTTTCACATTTACCCATGGTAACACATATGCAAAAATCCTGAACTTTTAAGAATAAATTCCCTGTACAGATGTATTTAAAAATAGGTCATAGAGGCACCAGGGATCTTACCCTAAATGTAATATTTGTAAACCAGATATGAATTAATAAACCAGAATTGTAACAGTGAGATTACTTAGGAGAAGATGAATATAAAATACATTTAGAAAAACAATGTTATAGGCATGGGATTCAATGACTCCTTTACGTAATGCAGACCCAACTAGTTAAATGTTGTAATTTTTAGTTTTCTTTAAATATAGTTTTTAAAAAAGATCCCTGAGGTTTATAATGAAGAATGAATGAGTTGATGTATGCATGAATGCCTTCAACCAATGTAAAATATATATATTTTTATTTCTTAATGATATTTGAAAATGAGCTTATAGAGCCACAAGGGAGGGCAATATCAAATGAATAACTTCATTATTATTTTATTATAGTTGTAATATGTGTATCAAAGCAAAATGATACACTATTGTAGCTGTTTATAAACAGGGTACTTGGTTTTGCTGAGGGAATTTGTTGTTAAGTAGTTAGTATAAATACATAATTTTGCTACAATTATAGTTAAAATAACTGGCAGTATAATTCATTTTTTCTTCTTGATTCTCCTTACAGTGTAAAGAGAATACAGGGATGTTTTCATGTTTCTGAAGATCTCCTGTGTAAAACTTTCCAAAACATCTTTATTGACAAAAATACAATATCTTTTGAAGACAATCTGAATATAAAAATAGCCTAAAGTAAAAGAGATTGTTAGTTTTGAGCTCCAGTACTCGGATAAGCCTTCATTATACCATATATTCAGTTATTTTACTTATTTTACCATGAGCTTTTATTACAAAAATGATGTAAAAATATGCATTTGTTTATTTGTGATATAGAAAAAAAGTCTGATGTAAGTCACATCTCCAGACTTCATGAAAAATACAATTTACCTCAGCGTAGGCTGCTTCTCATACAGAAGTCTGAAGCAGGGCAAAGAAGCATGATCACTTTTCTCCTGCACACCAGTGTTGCTTTTCTTTTAGGCCTCAGCTCACTCTTAGTACTTCAGCCTCATTTCCTTTTTCTCCCATGGTTGGAGTCTGGAGGAACAGAAAGGAGACAAGTCAGGAAATGATTTATTTTATTGACACTAATATGTTTCTGTTTTTTAAATACTCAACAAACATGTTTAGAGCTAAATTCTACTAGGGTTGAATTTGTGGGGTTTCTGGAGACTTTCCATTAACATAGGTCATTTCTCTGTAGATTTGTTAACACTTCTATTCTCCATCTGGGATCTCAGCTCTCTGTTCTCAATTTCTCGTTTGCAACAATAGACTCAACATAGATGTTCTCTTCTGGTGTGTCATCAGGTAACTGTCTTGGACAAAGTCTCTTTAAAACAGCTACAGGTAAGTTCTCTTTCTTGCCTAGGTCCAAAGGGAATACATCTGATGTCATTTGCCCAGAAATCTCTGAATGTGAAGCTTGTTTTCTAGACAGCTATCTCCCCTCATTCAATCAGATGGTTAGCCAGTCATCTTCACAGGCTTCCAGGTTTCTCAGCCATGAGTGTGGAAGCAGCCATTGTGTTCTCTTTCCCCTAAGATGTCAAAGAAAACATTCCAAGCTTTCTTTATGATCTTCTGAACCTTTTCTTACTGGGTTAAAAACAAGACTGAAGCATCATCCTGTATTATGACTGCCAGGATAAGAGTCAAACTAACATTGTACTAACAATTTCTTCCAAAAATATCCTCCCCATCTGAGTTTCAAAACTACTGCCTTTATACACACAAAGGAAATAACCTAAATAATTCAAAATTAACTTTTGACCACTTCTTTACTCATACCTTCCTAAGTCATCTGACAGCTCACAGATGTTGGGGCTCATGACATGAGACGTCTGATATTGAGGCAGTAACAATCCCATTTGGTGTCCTGGTACAATATACAGAAGATCATAAGCAAAACGACAGAGTTCCATAGAGATTGCAGACAAAGTCTTTAAATCATTTTTAGTACTTTCTTAAATTAGATCATTATTAATTTCCTGCCAGGAAATCATTGCCCTAAACAATGTGTATAATTCTGATATAAGTCATTATTAACTTTATTTTGCTGACAGCTGAATGAATAGGTGATTTTTTTTTCTTATTTCAGGACACAGGGAACTGTTTTAAATATTTATTTTGAAATAAAATTCACTGTATAATTGTGTATAAACTACATCATTCATTTCAGAATTAGTTTATCTTTTCAAGAGTTTTCTTGGGCTGCACAATTGATCGTACATTTTTCATACTATTTTAGATTTGTACGTTTTTGTATTTGGTATAATTTAGTTCCAACTGTGTTAGAAAATGAATACCAAATGCTATGTGGAGGCAAACTGAGGGGAAAAGTGCTTTATCTGGTAAACTAAAATGTTAGGTCATTAATCATATTTTTTCTCACCATGTCTTTTATCCCCAAGACAGATGATTTGCATTCAAGTCATACAAGGAGGCTTATAATTCACAGCTGTATCTAAAGTGAGAAACCTGAACATATTTAACATTCTTTAAGTCTTCATTCTAACTTCCTAGTTTTGTTTTTATATTCAAGAGGCTATAAAATTAGAAACAAATAAATAAATAAAATAACACTTCCTCAACTCCTTTGAAGCTAAGATTCTCTAGGTAGATGTACTCACATAACACTTGCAGGCAGAAGAAAGAATATGATCAAAAATGGACTGGTGAAGAAGTTGTGGTCTTTGGCTCTTTCACTCCTGAAACATCTGTAGATATTTTATACAGAATTATACAGTGCATTATATTTCAAAATGAACATTTTAAATAGTTCTCTGTGTTCTGAAATAAGAGAAATTCCATTCATTTAGCTGTCAGTGAAATAGAGTTAATAATGACTTATACCATAATGACTTATCAGAGGTGACTACTTCCAGGTGACTGCAACACAAGTTTTATAACAATGCCACCAGTGTTTCTTCTGGCCATTCTCTGCTATGCATAATCCAAGTCTTATTCTCTAGCCTATATATTTTAGTAAATTATTGTTTTCTTAAACTAGAAAGGTTTTATTCTGTTTTGTCCAGCTAAGATAGCAGATAGTAATGACGACATTAGAGGCCTAGTAGAATATAAATAAGAAATTGATGATTTCTGACTTGAATAGGTTTGAGGGCTGCAAAATTCTAATTAGAAATTGATGAAGAAAAATTGTGTCAGAAGATTTGGTTATTATTATTTTTTTAATGTCACCAGGAAAGAGAGGTGGAAAGATGTAAATCTTCTGTAGACAGACTGGATACTATTATTTGACAGTTTACGGGTCATAGGAAATTCAAGACTGTGGAATGGGCTGATTCCTTCTAATTAGGAAAGATAATAAAGTGAAAATTTAAAGATTTTAAAAGGCCAGTGCAAGTCTTTGTCAGAGAATCAAGAAGCTTCTTTTATTTTTTTAAGTACCATATATGTTGCAGCTGCAAGTCTGATTAATGAAAATTTGAGTTTAAAATTCACATCCTTGCCAAGTGAAAGATGTAACTTTGATTAAAAGAATATGGGAAACTTGAGAGAATTTGGATGACTGTAAGTAATGAAAACTCAATCCCACTGAAACTTCCTTGCCAGCAGAAGTAGCATATTTTTTCACCCCTTGATGTATTGAGGGTGCTTCTACCTCTTATAAAGGCATACAAGCAATTCAGTAAAAACAGTACCAAGAGGGAAGTTTATAGTAATAAATGCCTACATTAAAAGAAAGATCTGAAGTAAACAACTTTATACTTAAACTCAAAAAAGAACAAGTTACAGGCAAAATTAACAAAAGGAAAGAAATAATAAAGACCAGAACAGAAATAAATAAAATAGAGAATCCAAAAAAAAAAAACAGTAGGAAAAAAAAAAACAGTAAAAGAAACAGTTGATTCTCTGAAAAGATGTGATTGGAAAACCCCTTAGCCAATGGGAAAAAATGAGAAAAGACATGCATTTTCATGGGAAACCATTTTTAAAAATATTGATGAAAAAATGTGGTGTAGGAGACATTCAATGTACACCTTTCATGTCACTTTGCTTGGAATTTGACATATACATACATATATATACGTGTCAGTCAAATATATATATATATATGTCAGTCATATGCATATATATATGTCAGTCATATATATATATACACATACATATGCCAAAAGACTGAAAGACTTGTTCTTCTCTGTTGTTTTTCATGATCTCCTCTTTGTTCCAATTTATAAAATGTGTTGTTTTTAAATCTTAAAAGTCATATAAGTAGAATTTGGAAGATATGGAAAACTACAAAGCCAAAATCTATATATATTTAAAAGAGTGTATAAACTGTTTATTTCCCTAATAGAATTATTACATGCATATATAATATAAAGGTGTATCTATCTACATATCTATATACACAAATATGTATATATTATGTAAACAAGTAAAAATTACACTTTACATGTAGTGTTATATGTGGTACTGGCCTTTAAACTTAATATTTTCATTTTATTATATATTCTTTGAAAACCAAATAGTGAGCACCTTGTTTCTCCCAAGCCCTGGAGCTAACCTAGGGAGAAGCCAGGAGACTATGAGAGGGAAAGACACCAATAAAAGCTGCAGGCATTTTTCCCAGATGGGGGACTGAAAGAAGGATGGCATTTTCAATCCAGGCTCATAGATAATCAGTCAGTGTTTGACAACTCAGCTCTAATGGCCATATTTTGCCGGGCGCGGTGGCTCACGCCTGTAATCCCAGCACTTGGGAGGCCGAGGCGGGTGGATCACGAGGTCAAGAGATCGAGACCATCCTGGTCAACATGGTGAAACCCCCGTCTCTACTAAAAATACAAAAATTAGTTGGGCATGGTGGCACGTGCCTGTAGTCCCAGCTACTTGGGAGGCTGAGGCAGGAGAATTGCTTGAACCCAGGAGGCGGAGGTTGCGGTGAACCGAGATCGCGCCATTGCACTCCAGCCTGGGTAACAAGAGCGAAACTCCGTCTCAAAAAAAAAAAAAAAAAAAAATCAAATGGTCATATTTTGATCTCTGCCCAGAAATTGGAGTGCACCTCCACAGTAAGTGCTAAAATTGTGCTATCTCCTGCCACTAGACTGGAGTGGGAGGAAAGTTGCTGAAGCCACGTTTCTCCCGGGCAGGGTGATTTTTGGCCAGGAGAAAAAGCTTTGCGGCCTAGGGACCATCTGCATGTGTCATTGTTGGATGACCCAGCCTGTTATACTGGTTAGTTAGAAGAGTGCGCCCCACCAGTAAGGAAGAGTGGGAGGGAGGTTGATCCCATTCCTGCTCTCCTGAATTAGGAGCGTGAGCCACATCTTTATTCCCTTGCAAAGGACTTAGTCTAATGTCACCCCCTCCGCTCCATGCCTGGGCATATTTCCAGGCATTCAGAGCACTTGATTCCCTAAAATACGGGCCAGAGCTGCTCTTCCCTTTCCCTGCGAAGACCTAGTTGTAGCAGCAGTTCCTCTGCTCTGCAGCAGTTACTCTATGTCTTGCCGGCTGACATATTTCCAGGCAATTGGCATTGCTCACCTGGATTGCGTGCTTAAGTTGCGTCTTCCTTCCTGTGAAGAGATTTTAGTGCAGCACCCTGTCTGCTCTATGCCCAGGCGTAATTCCAAGCAGTCAGTCCACCCTCTGGACTGGATTAGAAGCCCGAGTCATCCCATTCTCGAGTCAGAAATCTTAGTGTAGTGGCGCCCTCTTTCATCCACACTCAGGCATAATTCCAGGCATTCGGCACAACTGCTTGCTTGGATTAGAATCTGAGTCTCTCCTCCCTTTCTGTGCAGAGATTTTTGGTGCAGCAATACCATCTCTGCTTCATGCCCAGGAATACTTCGAAGGGTTCACTGTGCCCACTTGCCTGGAGGAAAAGCCAGAACTGACTCTCCTTTATTATGTGGAGATCTTGGTACATTGGAACCGCCTCTGCTCCATGCTCAGACACATCTCTAGGCATTTGGAACACTCACACTTCTAGATTATGAATTCAGGCTTCCCCTCCTTTCCCGGACAGCGAACTTGGGACAGTGAAGGTATCTCCACTCCATACCTAGGCACTTGTCTGGGCGCTTGGCAGCTGCCTATCATACACTCACTCCATTAGAGCTGGTGTTTACATCTGCCATTGGGTGACATGTAGGCGACTCTGCTTAGTGTAGCCCCATTCAGCTTGGCTCCTCACTCCAAAGCTAAGCAGGAAACTCAGACTACTATGCGTTCCACAGAACACACCGTTGGCTAAGGCACAGTGAACTTCTTAACGTAAACAAAGATCATACACATGGAGACATGTATTGGCTGCAGCCAGGTCAAACCCATAGCGCCACCTACTGGTCTAGACGTCTAGCTGCACAACCAAACAAAAAATCTGACACCAGTGCGCAACACTAGGGAATGAGATAAGCTTCCTGAGACCTCCTCACCCTGACTCCACAGGAGTCAGTGAGCTCACTCATATGTCCAGCAAATTGCTACTACAGCTAGCATTTAATAAAGCCACCATACAAAAATATCTATAATTAAGAAACTTACACAGTCTTTGCCACTAAATCACCTGGAACCAAAGCCAAAAAACTCTACACAGAACATATTATAGCTGCATCCTAAAAGGGGGGAATATCATTCAAATGAAAGCAAATCCAAAAATGAGGAGATAGCTAATCAGATAAGAAGGAACCAGAGAGACAATCTTTGAAGAATGAAAAAAAAAAAGTGTTAAAACATCCCAACAGGATTACACTAAGTGTCCAGCAATAGATTCTAACCAAAATGAAATCTCTGAAATACCAAATAAAGAATTCAAAATGTTGATTTTGAAGAAATTTAATGAGACACAAAAGCAAATTGAAAGTCAATACAAGTAAATCATAAAACAATTCAGAATATGAAAGAAGAGAGAGAGATGATTTTTTTAAAACTTCTGAAAAAATATTTGCTGACACAATTACAAAATATAGCTGTAAGCTTTAACAATGTGCTAGCAAAAGCAAAAGAAAGAATTTTAGAGCTAGTGGCAGGCCTTTCAAATTAACCTAGTCAGGCAAAAACTCAAAAACAGAAAATTAAAACAAAAAGCTTTTGAGAAATACTGGGTTATGTAAAGCCTTCAAACCTATGAGTGGTAAGTAGTCCAGAGAGAAGAGAAAAAATGTAAGGTAAAACATGGAAAATATATTCTAGGAACAACTGAAAAAAAAATTCTGGTCTTGTTCAAGTTCTGGACATCCAGATACAATACATTTAAAGAATTCTTGGGAGATACATTGCAAGTAGAAACTAGTCAAGGAATATAGTCACCAGACTATACAAGGTCAACAAAATGGAAAAAAAATTCTAAAAAGGGCTAGAGAGGAGAAAAGCATATAATCACCTGTGAAGGAAATTTCCTCAGACTAAAAGCAGACTTGTCAGCAGAAACATCACAAGTGAGAAGACATTAGGGTCCTATTTTCAGTGTTTTTCAGTAAGAAAAAGTGCCAGCCAACAATTTTGTATACTGCTAAACTAAGTTTTGTAAGTGAAAGGGAAATAAAGTTATTCTGAGACAAGAAAACACCAAGGGAATTTGTCACCACTAGGTTAGTCTTAAGTGAAATGCTCAAAGGAGTTCTAAACATGGAAATGGAAGGGGTATACTTGTCATCATAAAAACTTGAAGGTCACATAAGGTGATTACACGATTGAAATTCGTGTAATAATTAACATTATGGCAGGAAGAAAACCTCACATATCAATATTAACCTTAAAGGTAAAGGGAATATATGCGTCACTTAAAATCCATCATCAGTTGGTAGAATGGATAAAAATATAAAAACTATCTAAACACAAGCTGCATACAAGAAACCCACCTGATAAGGTTTAGATTGGTGTCCCCACCCACCAAATCTCATGTAGAATTCTAATCCTCAGTGTCAGAAGTGGGGCCTGGTAGGAGGTGATTTCATCGTGGGGGGGGGGTTCTCATAAATGTTTAGCACTATCCACTTGGTACTGTTCTCATGAGAATGCATTCTTGTGAGACATGGTTGTTAAGAATGTAGCCCCTTCCTCTTTTCTCTCTTGTTCCTGATCCCACTGTGTGAAATACCTTGATACGCCTTTGCCTTTTGCCACGGTTTTAAGTTTCCAGAGATCTCTTCAGAAACCAAGCACATGTCAGCACCATGGTTCCTGTACCGCCTGCAGAACTGCAAGCCCATTAAACCTTCTTTCTTTATAAATTATCAGTAATGCAAGAACGGACTAACATGTCACCTACGTGGTAAAGACATATAGAGCCTCTAATATAAGAAGTAGAAAAAGATATTTTATGCAAATGGAAAGCAAAAGTGAGCAGGAGTAGCAATATTTACATCAAATAAAACAATAATAGTAAAAAAGACAAAAAAACTTTTTATAATGATAAAGAGATCCATTCAACAAGAAGATACAACAATTCTAAATGTATACGCATCCAACATTGGAGCATCTAGGTTCATAAAACATATACTGCTAGATGTAAGAAAAGAGACAGGGAGCAAGGCAGTAATAGTGAGGAATCCACTGACAGCACTAGTCTGGCCCTTGAGGCAGAAAAGCAGACAAAAAACTCCAGACTTAAATTGAACGGTAGACAAAAGCGCCTAACAGACATTTACAGAACATTCAACCCTACAACCTCAGAACACACTCTTCTCACCTGGACATGGATCATTCTCAAAAATTAACCATATTCTTGGCAACAAGAAAAGTCTCAATAAATTTAAAAAAGTCAAAATTACATCAAGTACCTGCTTGGACCACATGACAATAAAACTAGAATTTAATAACACAAGGAATATTTGAAACTATACAAACTCATGGAAATTAAAAAATATGTTCTGAAATGACTGTGAGTCAACCATGAAATTAAGGTGAAAATAAAAAAATCTTGAAATGAATAAAAAATAAAGACAAAACATACTTAACTCTTCGGATTATAACAAAAGTAGTACTAAGAGTTAAATTTCTAGCATTAAATACCGACATAAAAAGGACAGAAAGATCTGAAATTAACAATCTAATGTTGCACTTAAAGGAGCTAGAAAAAAAAGAACAAATCACACCCTAAAAAAGCAGTTTAAAAGAAAAAAAAGATCTGAGCGTAACTGAACAAAATCGATACCAAAAAACACAAAATATGAGTGAAATAAAAAGCTGGTTCTTTAAAAGGATGAACAAAAGTGATAGACCACCAGCTAGCTATATTGATGGGAAAAATAACAGAGATGATTAAAATAAGTACAAGCAGAAATAATGATGATATCATTACAACTGGTAAAATGGAAATACAAAAGATAATCAGAGACTACTATGAGCATATCTGTGTATACGTACCAAAAAAGGAAATAGATAAATTTCTGAAAACATACAACCTCTCAATACTGAAAGAGGAAGAAATAGAAATCCTGAGCAATCAACAAGTAGTAATATTGAATCACCAATAAATAATCTCCTCCCACTCAGAAAAAAAAAAAGAACCAGACAGATTCACAGCAAAATTCTACCATACAAGGAAGAATTAATAAAAATTCTACTTAAATGGTTCCAAAAATCAAAGAGTAGGAGATTCTCCCTAACTCATTCAACAAACCATCATGACCAGACACCAAAAACAGGCAAGGACAACAAGAAAAAGGAAAACTATAGACCCAAATCTCTGATGGACATAGATAGCAAAATCCTTGAAAAAATGCTAGCAAACTGAATACAACAGCACATAAAAAAAATTATACATCCCAATCAAGTGGGTTTTATTCCAAGGATGCAAGTATGTTTTTCAACATACCCAATCAATAAATGTGATTGTGTTAATTCATTCTTTTTATATATATATATATATACTTTTTATTGTATTTTAGGTTTGGGGGTACATGTGAAGAACATTCAAGATTGTTACATAGGTACACACATGGCAGTGTGACTTGCTGCATTCCTCCCCATCACCTATATCTGGTATTTCTCCCCATGCTATCCCTCCCCAACTCCCCACCCCCTGCTGTCCCTCCCCTTTTTCCCCCCAAATGACCCCAGTGTGAGATGCTCCCCTCCCTGTGTCCATGTGATCTCATTGCAGCACAGTTTACAATAGCAAAGACCTGGAACCAACCCAAATGCCCATCGATGATAGACTGGACCAGGAAAATGTGGCACATATACACCATGGAATATTATGCAGCCGTCAAAAACGATGAGTTCGCATCCTTTGTAGGGACATGGATGAACCTGGAAAACATCATTCTCAGCAAACTGACACAAGAACAGAAAACCAAACACCGCATATTCTCATTCATTCTTAACACTGTTATAAAGCAGTTCTTTAGATCAGGTATAAGAAAACGAGGTTTAATCGGCTCATGGTTCTGTAGGATGTAAGGAAACATGATGCTCGCTGGCATCTGCTTAGCTTCTGGGAAGGCATCAGGAAACTTACTATCATGATAGTAGGTGAAGAAAAAGCTAGAAGCAGGTATGTCTTATATGGCTGGAGCAGGAGAGAGAAAGAGTGAGAGAGAGATAGAAAGAGAGAAGTGCTACACACTTTTAAAATACCAGAATTTATGATAATTTGCTTACTATTGTGACCAAAGAAGATGGTGCTAAACAATTTATGAGAAACTACCGTCAGGATCCGATCACCTCCTAACAGGACCCACCTCCTACTGGGGATTGGGGAATACATTTCAACATGAGGTTTGGGTGGAGGACACAAGATTCAAACTATATCAGTAATTTACCATATAAAAGAATCAAAAACAAAAACCATATGATCATCTCAAAAGAATGAGAAAAGCATTTAATAACATTTGTCATTCTTTCATGACAAAAACCCTTACCAAACTAGAAATAGAAGGAACATACCTCAAAATAATAAAAGCCGTGTGTGACAAACCCATAGCCAACACTAAACAGAAAGTTGAAAGCATTTCCCCTAAGAAACAGAACCAGACAAGGATGCCTGCTTTCACCACTGCTGTTCAAAATAGTACTGGAAGTTCTAGCTAAAGCAATCAAGCAAAAGGAAGAAATAAAAAACATTTAAATTGGAAAGAGAAAGTCAAATTATCTCTGGCTACTGTTGACATAATCTTATACCTAGAAAACCCTAAAGACTTCTCCGAAAGACTTCTAGATTTGATAAATTACTTCAGGAAAGTTTCAGGATATAAAATCAGTGTTCAAAAATCAGTAACATTTCTCAACACCAATACCAATGAAGCTGAGAACTAAATCAAGAACTCAATCCCATTTAAAATTTGCCAAAAATTATACCTAGGAATATATTTAAACAAACAACAAAAAAAGATCTCTACAAGGAGAACTACAAAACATTGATTAAAAAATCATATATGACACAAACAAATGGAAAAATATCTTATGCTCATAATCGAAAGAATCAGTGTCATTAAATTGATTGTACCACTCAAAGCAATCTACAGGTTCAGTGCAATTCCTATCAAACTACCAAGATCATTCTTCAGAGAATTATGAAAAACAATCGTAAAATTCATCTGGAGAGAAAAAAATCCCAAGTAGTCAAAGTATTCTTAAGCAAAATGAAAAATGCTCCAGGCATCACATGACATCACCTGACTTCAAATGATATCATAACGTTATAGTAATCAAAACATCACAGTATTGGCATAAAAATAGATACATCAGTCAGTGGAACAGAATAGAGAACCAGAAATAACGATATATATCTACAATCAATTGATCTTTGGCAAAGTCCATGAAGATATGCAGTAGGAAAAAAAACATGCTGTACAATAAATGGTGCCGGAAAAAATAGAGATTCATATGCTGAGAAATGAAGCTGGACCCCTATCTTACACCATTTACAAAAACTAACTCAAGATTGATTACAGTTTAAAGATAAAATTTCTAGTAGAAAACATAGGAAAAACTATGGACATTTGTTTAGGCAAGCAATTTATGAATAAGTTCTCACAAGGACACACAACCAAAACAAACATAAACAAATGGGATTTAAATGAAATAAACATGCAAAAGAAATAGTCAACAAATTAAACAGACAACCTACACATGTGACAAAATATTTGCAAACAGTACATCCAACAGAGAGTTAATATTCAGAATTTACTAAGAACTCAAACTACTCAACAAGAAAAAAAAAAAAAAAAAACTCAATTAAAAAGTGGCCAAAGAACATGGGCAGACATCTTTTCAAAGGAAGACATACAAATGGCCAACAAATATATCAAAAGATGCTTAATATCACTAATCATAATACACATTTTTAATTTTTCATTTTATTTTATTATTATTTTTTGAGACAGAGTCTTGCTCCCTCACTTAGAATAGAGAGCAGTGGTATGATCTCAGCCCATTGCAATCTCTGCCTTCAGGGCTCAAGGAATTCTCCTGCCTGAGCCTCCCAAATAGCTGGGACTACAAGCAGCTATGCACTATCATACTCCGTGAATTTTTTTGTATTTTTAGTAGAGATGAAGTTTCACTGTGTTATCCAGGCTGGTCTTGAACTCCTGACCTCAGGTGATCTGCTCACCTTTGCCTCCCAAAATGTTGTGATTCCAGGTTGAGCCACCATGCCCAGCTGAAATACACATTTAAACAACATTATTGCAAAGTCGACAAACAACATTATTGCAAAGTCAACGAACAACATATGTTGGCAAGGATGCAGAGAAAAAGAAATACTTACATACTGTTGGTAGCAATTGATACAACCTCTACGGAAAACAGTATAAAGAATTCTCAAATTGCTAAACATAGAACTACTAATTGATCCAGCAATCCCACTACTGGGTATCTATCCAAAGGGGAAAAATCATTAACATGAAACAGACATCTGCATTGATATGTTTATTGCAGCACTACTCACTATAGCAAAGCCATAGAAGCAACCTAAGTGCTCATCAGCAAGTGACTGCATTAAAAATGTGGTGTGTATATGCATATATACATACACATGTACATACACTACATTTTACATACACACACACATCTGACATAGGTATATATCCATGTAAACTCCTTGTTTAGTTGCCACTTACATATGAGATCATGAGGGGGTTGACTTTCCAAATCCTTTTACCAAAGGTAATGGCCTGAGTTCTATCTGTGCTGGTGCAAAAGACATGGAATGCTACTCATCCATATAAAAGAAAAAATGATGTCTACTGAGATGTATGTGTGTTTGTATATATATTCTACTGTACTACCTAGATCTGCTAATGTAGTTTAATAAAAGATGTGGTAGGAAGCACCATGTATTTTCCACATTATATTTAAGAAAACACTTTCTTTTTTCACTATTAAATATTATGTTGCTTTGGGTTTCTGGTAGATAGCATTTATTCTAAGAAATTATTTGCTTTACATCCTGGTGATTATAAAATGTTTCAAAGTAATTGCTGTATTCACTCAGATTATCATACAGTTTCATCATTTAATCTGTTAATGTGATTATCTTTCCTATTTTCCAATACTAATCTTTCCATTCCTAAAATGTTTCTCACTTTATTATCATGCAAAGATATATCATGCAAAAATTTTCCATGATCTTCTATCATGGAAGATTTTTTTGTGTGTTACTGCATTGTGTTCAACAACTTAACCTATAAATAATGTACTATCTTAGCTAACACTGATTTCCAGATTATACTTGCGGTTTAAATAGTTTGGGAATAATTCCTTTACAAAATATTTATCTTCTTAGGGACTCATATAAATAATCTGTTCGGGAAAGTTGGAAAGACCTGACCTCTAAAAGGAAGGGGACTTGCATATGTGCATTATTTTCTACTGTTGCAATTTTTTACAAGTTACTTTAATTCTAATTATATATTATATTTGTTTTCAAATCAGTTTGGTGAGCTGAGTTTTCTTAGAAAATTTTTCAATTTTATTGGTGTACATTTTTTAATTTTAGATTTTGTTTTGTTTTCTACATCTTTAGTCATTTCCAATTTTGCATCTTGTAACTCTTTTATTTACACCTTCTTCATCGATTTTGCAAAAACATATTGTTGATTAATTCTACTACTTTTGTTTTAAGTGTGCTCTTTAATTTTTGTGATTTTTAAATTTACTTTCTTTCAGTTTGATTCATTGTTTTATGTTGTTATTGTCTGAAATTGGATCTTCAAACCATTATTCTACATGTTTCAAGGACACAAAATTCAAAAATCGGTGCTATTTTACCAATCATAATTTTGGTCTTACTTTAATTTCTCTTATTCTATATCCTCTTTATATTCCTCAGAGTTCAGCACTGAATTTTAGTTGATCTTAGATTATATTTTATCTACAAGTCTTAGGTGACCAGCAGCAAATGCAAATGGGGTTTCGATTTATCTAGTTCACATATTGCCATAGACATATCTCAATTACACTTTAACACCCTCTAGTTATGCTTTTTCCCATTACAGCTCAACCAAGACGTTCACACTAATGGTGACTGATATTTCCTCAATGATATTCAACAGAACCTTCAAACACACTGTTTCTCTGAACATTTATTTTTCTTGGTTTCAATTTAACCATTTTTAAAAAAAAAATTTTTTTGATGGTACTTAAACATCTTCTCTTTCTTAATCTTTCCACTGCCTCTTCTCTTTATACTTATTTAGGTAATTGTTCTTCAGTAGTTGGTCTGGAGGTCTTTTCCCATGTCTTGTTACATTGACTTTTAATTAATTTACCTATTCAAATGGCTCAAAATATATCTTTAATTATTCTTAAATGTGTTCCTGCAGATAGGTGCTACCTTCTGAGCGAAGATTGATCAAGCCAATACCTCTCTTGAAATTATCAATAAGGTGGCTGCTGTATTACTGCCTATGCCAGAATACTTATTTTTTTGTGTGTGATTTTTTTCGACATGATACTCACATCCATTCTTTATTCTTAAAGTTTAGTGAATTTTTCAAAGTGTACCTTGGTTTTGTTATACATGTTACTTTTATTTCTTCTTTTTTCTTTTTTTTTTTCTCTTTTTGATATTAAGCAAGCTATACCTTCCCTTGGTTCACATGTTCAGGCATTAAGTCAGTCATTACAGATAAGCTTCCTTCAATTATTAAGTAATTGGCTTTAAATCTATATATAAAAACCTATCACTTTAATCAGAGGTGCTTAAATAACACATGTGGTTAATTGCTTGGCAGGAAAACCCCAAATCATTTGCTCTGATGGTTTCAGGGCAGGGATTTATGCCCATTTTCAGAAAGTACATGGGCTATTATAGCAGAACTATTAGAACATTGTAATCTGTGGTTTTGTAATGTTGGAAACTGAGACTACCTTCAAAATTATCACCCATTTCAAAGTACAGTGTTATATATGGAGGGAATAACATTAGAAATCAGTGTTGGAATATTAAAAAATAGTATTCTAGTCATTTTTAAAGCTGAGTACCTTGCTAAGTTTAGAATTTCAGTCAAATTTGTGCAGCATAATCACAGACGTTTCACAATAGTGTCATTTGAACTAATCTATTAGCCTTGTCCAAATTAGTCCAATTGTTTATAAGGTATTAAATGCACTACAAAGCCTAACATGTTTGCTATGCTCCATAATCATAGCACCTGTTAAACAGCCTACTGCAGCTGTACTTGTAGCAGATTACAGGCCATTAGGCAAGTTATACAGTATCTTCTTTTTATAACCTAATTTCTCTTATTTTGCACAGCGACTTTCTGGATCATAAAATGAGAACTTTTTCACACCCTTTCACTGATTGAGATGAGGATAGTGGTTTTAAAATTATTAGGATGCTCAGATACAACTTGCAAGTGCTGTGGTAAAATGCAGTTGTAAAATATTTCATTAACTTTTAATTCAATTTAAGATTGTTTTCTTTCCCTTGGGACTAGATGTCTTTAGATTTATAGTGCTCTTTTTGGAATAGTTTCTTGAAGAAAAGTTAAACATAAAACTATGGAGTAAGAAAACACAAAAGCCTATATTAAATTTTTTTTTCAGGATCCAAACAGTTGCCAAATGGAAGAAACATCTGGCATCTACTTTATGTCCTCATTAATTTTTTAAGCATTTGCAGGTTGTCTAAATCATCAATATTCTCTTGTGTGTGCAGACATATACACACAAGCTTATTTTTAGAGTAATAAAGAATGTAAAATAGGTAAGGCAATTTATTCACTTTTTCAAGATGCAATAGGAATCCAGAGCTTTAGGCATTCTGTTTGGTGCTTTCAATAAAACAGTGAGAAAATCTAACTTAACTAATGTGTATTCCCTGTTCTCATGGAGCTTACAGTTTCCTGGGGAAGACAAACTAAATAAATGTATAAGAAAAACTAATAGCAATTATGCTATATATATGCCCACTCTATATATGCATACACATCATATATATCAGTCATATCATATTGTAGCATATCTACACATAGCATTTCCGTGAAGCAGAAATGTTTGAATATGTACAAACACAACACAAAAAAATATAGGAAGAACACAGTGTGCTATGGCTCATCATAAACCTAAAGACGTAATATATTTATTAAAATTTATTGTTAAATAGGTGACATAGGAGTAGGCTATAAGGTGTAGGAAATATAGAATTATTCTTGGGAAAAGAACCACAGGTGTAGAAATTCTGTGGTAAGGGTTGTACAGAGAAGTTGGAAAATTGAGAGAAGACCAGTAAAAATGAACCACAGAAACAAGCCAGTAGATTGCACTGGATGACCCTACAGAGATTATCTGCTACCAGTTCATTCAGCACTTTGTAATCAGAGTTGGCTTCAGTTTTTATCTTAGGTGCAAGGGAAAACTGGGTAGTGCTTTACAGCCAGGGTATCAGATGATCAAATTTGTACTAAACATTCCTTTGGCTGCTGATACGGTTTTGCTGTGTTGTCACCCAAATCTCATCTCATCTTGAGTTATAGTTTCCATAATTCCTACATGTTGTGGGAGGGATCCAGTGAAAGACAATTGAATCACAGAGGTAGTTTATCCCATACTGTTCTCACAGTAGTGGATAAGTCTCACGAGATCTGATGGTTTTTGAAGGGGTTTCTCTTTTCTCTTGATTCTCATTCTCTCTTGTCTGCCGCTAAGACCTGCCTTTAGCCTTCTGCCATGATTGTGAGGCCTCCTCAGCCACATGGAACTGTGAGTCCATTCAACCTCTTTTTGTTTCTAAATTCCCAGTCTCAGGTATGTTTTTATCAGCGACATGAAAATGAACTAATACAGCTGTATGGAGAATGAAAATAAAGATGTGAAAATGGTATCTAATAATTTCATATATAGTCATGGAACCAGATCATAGAAGATGTCATTCTGCTACAAATTTTAATTAAGAAATTGATTTCTACTTTATCCTTCCTGGAGTTTTTGTATGATTTTAAAGGTAGATTTATGTAATCCTAACACTAAAAAAAAAAAAAAAAAAAAAAAGACCCATTGGAACAATGACACTGCGAGAGTGAATAAGAACTTGAATAAGAAATAATCTGAAAGCAATTATGGCACACTACACCATTTATGATATTTAAGGTGTCAATAGTTAATATCAATATTTCTGGGTTTGAAACAATTGGAAGGTTGATAGAGAAGACTGGCAGAAAGTAATCAAGATGACATCTTTACTAAAGGTAAAGTCATAGGACAGGTCATTGTTTACCTGACCAAATGGCTCAGGGAAATGGTACTCAAAAGTGAAAAACCAAGGTGTAGAGCAAGAGGGCAAAATAGAAGCCTACACCATTGTCCCCCATGATGGAACACCAAATTTTGACCACTATCTGCACTTACAAAACATTGTCACAAGAACCAAAAATTAGGTGAGCAATTGCAGTATCTAGTTTGAACTTCAAGTAAAAAAAACAGACACATAGACAAATGGAACAGAACAGAGAACCCAGGAACAAAGCCACACACCTACAATAAACTGATTTTAGACAAAGGTGCCTAGAACATATACTGGGGGAAAAGAGAGTCTCTTCAATAAATGATGCTGGAAAAACTGAATATGCATGTTCAGAAGAATGAAACTAGATCTCTAACCCTTTCCATACACAAAAACCAAATCAAAGTGGATAAAACTTAAATCTAATACCTCAAATTATGAAACTCTTATAAGAAAACATTGGAGAAAATCATAAGGCCATTGGTCTGGTAAAAAATTTTTGAGTAATGCCCCACAAATACAGACAATCAAAGCAGAATGTACAAATGGGATCACATTAAAGTTAAAACTTCTGCACAGCAAAGGAAGCAATACACAAAGTGAAGAAACAACCCACAGAATGTAAAAAAGTATTTGCACACTACTCATCTCACAAGGGATTAAGAATTGTAATATATAAGGAGCTCAAACAACACTATAGGGAAAAAATCTAATACTTTGATTTGAAAATGGGCAAAATATATGAATCCATGTTTCTCGAAAGAAGACATACAAATGGCAAACAGGCATATGAAAAGATTCTCAACATCACTAATCAGTGGAATGCAAATCAAAACTTCATTGAGGTATCATTTCACCCTAGTGCCTTTTATCTAAAAGTAAGGCAATAACAAATGCTGTAGAGGAATGTGGAGAAAAGGGAACCCTCATACACTTTTGGAAGAGAATGTAAAATTGCACAACCACTATGAAGAACAGTTTGAAGATTCCTCAAGAAATTAAAATAGAATTACACCATGTGATCCAGCAATCTCACTGCTGAATATATACTCATATATACTCACAGAAAACTTATCAGTATATCAAATAGATATCTATCCTCTCAGGTTTGTTGCAGCACTATTCACAATAGGCAAGATCTGGAAGCTGTCTAAGTGTCTTTCAAAAGATGGATGGATAAAGAAAATGTGATGCTTCTACACAATGGAGTACTATTCAACCATAAAAGGTAATTAGATCTTGTCATTTACAATATGTGGATAGAACTGGAGGTGATTATGTTAAGTGACATAAACCAAGCTCAGAAAGACAAATGTCACACAATTATCAGTTTTTTTGTGGGATCTAAAAATAAAAACATTCCACTTATGGAGATGAAGTATAGAAAAATGGTTGGCATAGGCTGAGAATGGTAATGTGGGTATGGTAGGGTGGAGGGTGGAATGGTCAATGGTTACAAAAAGCAATAGTTAAAAAGAATAAATAATTCCTAGTATTTGATACCACAAAAGGGTGACAATAGTCAATATAAGTGTAAATTTAAAAATAATTAAAAGACTCTAACTGGATCATTTTTACCAAAGGATAAATGCTTGAGGGGATGGATATTCCATTCTCCATTATGTGATTATTATGTATTACATTTCTGTATCAAATTTCATATATATATTCATATGTGTGTGTGTATATATATATATGTGTGTGTGTATACATATATATATGCAACTACTATGTACCCATGAAAATTAAAAATTCAAAAAATTTTAAAAAACTTATTAACCATATTTACTATGTTAAAGCAAGGCTGTGTATCACTAAAGAAGACGGAAAGTGGGCTGGACCTGTAGGAGTTTAAATAGTGAAGTAGCAAAAACATGCTCTGCTCAGGAAATTGCAAACTCAAACAGAAGAAAGAATAGGAAGGGGTTGAGCCATGGTTCCTTGGTGTCTCTCGCTCAAACTTGCCTGCAGATGACATACTCCTCTTCCTGTAAGAGCGAATCGGTGGAGAGAGGATTGCTATTCTAACAAAGGATTCTCAATATTGAAAAAAAAAAAAAATAGAAAATTGCACTCTACTCCATATTTTGTCTTTTTCTGACCCATTGGCTTAACTATTAATTGGGGTCTGGCTCTATCTCTTTGTGAAAGTCAGCAGTTTCTTAGGAAATCTTTGCCCACTTTCATAATAACAACAAACCTTTCTTTAAGTATAGGAGTGTGTGCGGCAGCATAAATTTTGCTTTCAGAGGCTAAGAAGTGGTTCTGAAGAGTAATTAACTTACTTATTTAAATGAACTTCAAAGTACAAAGATGAGATATTATGCATTCCGTTTCTTTGCCTAGATTATATCCTATCGTATTGTCCAGTATAGCTCATCAAAGACACTAGAAAACAATATGAAGACCCAATATAAGATGCCAATTATATGGTGATGACAAAAATCTGACTCTCTGCTTATAAATTCCTCTGAGGAAAATTAAAACCACATAGCCTCTCCTTATCTACGATGCATATATGCCAAGACCCCTAGTGGATGCTAAAACCTCCAATACTACTGAACTCTACATATACACTGTATTATGTTGTATCTACACATACACACTTACAAAAAAGTTTAATTTATAAATTAGACACAGTAAGAGCTTAACAATAACCAATAATAAAATAGAACTATTATAACAATATACTGTAATAAAAGAAATGTGAATGTGGTCTCTTTCTCTTTTGCTCTCCTCCCTCTCAAGATGTCTCTATCTTTTTGGATTGCAGTTAATTGAAGGTAACTAAAACCTCAGAAAGCAAAATCAATAATAAGAGAAGACTGCTGTAAAAAAATACAATTCCTTGTAAATTAAAATCCAAACATTATGTTCAAAATAAAATTATTTTACTGTGTTAAGTTAAAAATACACATTCCTAAATCACATTTATTTTAAAATCAAATACAAAGAAGTTGAAGTTGTTCATAATTTCTTAGACAACTTAGTTTCAGCCAGAATAATGCCTGGTTGAAATTGGGTTTCTTTTAACTAATATGACCTAAAGTCACTAATAAGAATCCCATAGGTTTTTTTAGGGGCTCAAAAGTTTTAATTACTCCTTGTCAATTTTCAGAATCCCTATTGTACAGTGGTACAAAGAGTTAAGAGAACATGTACAATTATGAGAATAAACTAAGTTTATTTTTAAAATGCCACTTCTTTAGCCTGTAATATACTTTTGCAAGGCAAAATTATTTTTCCAAAACATAATATCTTACTTTGTGAAAGCCCATATCAAAGGCTCAAAAGTCCTTATTTTGTCAATGTCAATGTAACAGATTTGAATCTCGATGGAATGTCCGATAACCATCTGAACAGGTGCTTCTGTTGATGTTCCTGAACTTTGTTACCCTCAGAACCAACTGCAGGTTAATATTTTGCCATATGTTCTCTAACGCATTGCTGTTTTGAGCATTTTGTTTTTTCCTTTTATGTGTTTTATTTTACTTTTTTCCAGGAACTCATTTATTAAGTTAGGTTCTCCCTCCTCTCTTTTTGACGTGGGCTGGGATTATTCGCTGGAATCACGTTTTATTTTTGGTTCTCTTGCCTTTGCTTTTTGGCTGAGGCCAATGTGTGCTGTGTTTGTTTTGTTTTTTGTTTTGTCTTGGTCTGGTTGTTTCCCATCATGAAAGATGTGAAATATTGCAATCCTGCTCAAATTCAGTTATTTGAGATAAATAAGCAAGCCTGAAAAGTATTCTGCTATTAATAGCATCTAATCTAGGTCTAAAGTTCATGCACTATTTTTCTTCTCAGCTCCTCCTTAATAAGTTTTATCTTTACTGTTCCTTTGTCAACACTTTCATGTACCTTTATTTCTGAGACATGTTTCCTCAGACACAGTACTTCTATGCTTACACAAATAAATGTGATTTTTAAAATTCCACCAAATAATATAATAAATTTTTATGCTGATCACCCTGAGTTTACCTTTAAATTCCATCAAAAGTTTCTTCTATCACTTGGCAAATCATCAAGAAATAGTTTAGTAATTGACTTTAATGTGAATTTTCTTTCTATTGTATCAATTGAGCATTTAAAAAATGAACTTAACTGAGTTGTAAATTACCTATATAGATATTGATAAAATACACGTAATGAACTGTAAAACATAGAATGTACAGATATTTTAGCAAATGTATATTCTCATATATTATGTAATCACCACATCAATCAATATACAGAATATTTTTATTGTCTCAGAAAGTTCCCTCAAGGTTTCTAGCACAAGGAAATCATTGATCTGGTATTTATTACCATAGAATATTTTACTTGTTCTAAAACTTCATTTAAAGCTAACAATGCAATAGGTACTCTTTTGGGTTTGTAATAATTTCCTCAACATAATGTCTAGAGATTAGTCCATGCTGTTGAGTGTATCTGTAATTTATTTATTGGTATTTTTGATTAGTATAGTATCTCATTATAAACATTATTTAACAACTAACCTGCTTGCTGATGGATATTTCAACTGTTTCCATTGTTTGGCTATTATGAATAAAACCTCCTGTATTAGTCTGTTCTCTGCTGCTAATAAAGACCTACTTGAGTCTGAGTAATTTATATATTTATTTTATTAATTTTTTTAGATGGAGTATTATTCTGTCACTCAGGCTGGGGTGAAGTGGCATGATCTTGGCTCCCTGTAACCTCTGCCTCCTGGGTTCAAGCTATTCTCTTGCCTCAGCCGCCTTAGTATCTGGGATTACAGGTGTGTGCCACCACACCCAGCTAATTTTTGTATTTTTAGTAAGAGATGGCGTTTCATCATATTGGCCAGGCTGATCTTGAACTCCTGACCTCAAGTGATCCACCTGCTTCAGCCTCTCAAAGTGCTGGGATTACAGGTGTGAGTCACTGTGACTGGCTTGGGACTGGGTAATTTACAAAGGAAAGAGGTTTAATTGACTCACCATTCAGCATTGCTGGGGAGGCCTCAGAAAACATAATTGTGGTAGAAGAAGAAGCAAACACATCCTTCTTCACATGGAGTCAGAAAGAGAAGAATTAGAGAAGTGCGGAGTGAAGGGGAAAAAAGCTCCTCACAGAACCATCAGATCCTGTGAGAACTCACTCACTATCATGAGAACAGCATTAGGGAATCACTCTTATGATTCAGTTGCTTCCCACCAGGTCCCTTCCCCTACATGTGAGGTTTACAATTTAGATTACAATTCAAGATGAGATTTGTATGGGGACACAGAGCCAGACCATATCACCTCCTATGAACAATTCATTTTATTTTGTTATTGCTGCATGTATATTTTTACTAATCTTTGATAAATATCTAAGAGCAGAATTACTGGATCTTTGGGCAGAAGCATATTTAATTGTATGAGAAACTATTTTAAAAAACCTATTTATTTTATAAAGTAGTTTTATCATATTATATTCAAGTAGTTGATAAGCTTTCCGCGTTCTTTCTACCTGAATAACACTTGGTGTTATTCAATAGTACTTGGTGTTATTCATATTTTAAGTTGCAGCCATTCTTGCAAATATATAACAGTTTTAATTTGCATTACACTGATTGCTATTTCTGTGCTTACTAACCTGCATATTATTGATCATGTATTTTTTTCTTCATGATTGTACATATTCAAGCATTTTCCCATTCATTACATTGCTGTGATATTAATAATTGTACTCTTTGTTTATATATACAGGATTCAAATATTTTGTCAGATATATGTGATATAAATATTTTCTCCCAATTTGTGGCTTAGCTCTTCAGTTTATTAATGGTATTAATTGAAAAGAAGACATTTTAATTTGATGAAATCCAATTTGTCATTTTATGATTTATTCTTTATGTATCCTAATAAACATTTGTCTGTCCCATGGTTTACTATTTACTCACCCTACCTCTACCAACTATAGACAGAAAGCTGAGTGTTTTGTACAAGAAAATCTAAATGTTGACTGATTTAGCAGATAAAATTCAGTAAAATAAATTATGTTTTATATTTTTCAGTGTGTCAACATTCATAATTAATTCTGCTAAATATGTGACTTTGAAGTAGGAGCGGAAGTTTTTTAATTCTCCATTTAATAATATGGTGAACATGAGAAAACCAAACTTTGCTAATCTGAAATCAAACATTTAAGCTCTCTGTAACTTACTTTGCTGAGTGTATTATGGTGAAATTGAAGCAATACATTATGGCAATATTTTATATTTTCTTGCTTTCTAGTATTTGAGATGAAGATAATTTGGTGATTTTGGTAATTTCCTTTCATTTGCCTGGCCATAATGCTGACATTGGGAAAATTTATGTGAAGAGAACATTGTGTAATACATTGCTTTGATTTACAGATAAATTGAATTTATATCTTTTAATTTACAAAATTTCTGCATGAATTTCAGTTTTATTGTGCCTAAAATGTGAACTTTTCAATTTTTCCTCTTGCTTTAGGAATATGCTTTATTTTATGGAATAAACCATACAATTTTTGAGTTCAGCAATTTTTGAGTTCAGCGTGATAGATATGATATTCATACATGTAGAAAAAAGATCAAAAAGTCTAGGGATAGATGAAGATGGAGGTTAAAAAATAAAGGCAAAAAAGAAAAAGAAAAAAGAAAGGAAGAAAAAAGCAGGAAATAAAAGAAGCAAGTAAGGAAATAAAGTTACGTATGTCATATTTTACAGTCTAATTTCATTATCTTAGGGCAGATAATACATCTTTATGCTTTAATTCTATATTATCCAGAACCATGCTTTACTATGTGTCATAAGCCCATAAATTTGCAGGAAGAAAAGAAGAATAGGCAGACATAAGGGTTTACTGACTGGTAGGCTTTTTATTTTTTAATGTTAAACTTCATATGTTTCTACTATTTGTACTTTTGAATATACTGTATAACTGCTTCTAATATCATTTATTCATATTAACATAAATGTTATTATAATATATAGGGGTATATTACAAAATATGGGGATTCTGGTTAAGAATTTACAGTTTATTATCTCCAGTACGTTAAGCTAATATGACTTGGAAATGACCTTTGCAACATCTATTCCAAGATCTTCACTTCTAATGCCTTTCTCTAATAAAATAAACTTTGAGAAATGGTTATTTCTAGGCATTAGGGCAGGGAATACACAAGATGAGCCTGGAGCATCTTTAGTGCCAGAGAGTAAGTGCTCATAAAACAAAAAGATGTGGGTTTGGCAAAGAGACATGGGAGCAGACTAAAAGAGCTGCCATGACCAAAGCTTTAATGATTTGAATAAGAAATCTAATTTGCTATTAGATTATAAACCCAAGAATAAAATAAATACTCATGAGTCAAAATTGATATAAATATATTATAAACAAAAAATAAATGGAAGATAATAAAAACATTTTCTGCATGAAATAATCTCAAATATATACATAGACAGGGATGCCTCAGTGAGGTGAAGCATAACTTTCTTCCAAAGAGTATTAAAAGAAGGGGGAAATTTAATTAGTTTTCACTGGAGAAACATAATAATAATATCTATGCCATGTAAACAAGGGCAGCATTGTCGATTAAATAATCATGTTGATAATAGGCACCATCCATGGAAATAATGAGAATGGCACTTTACCTCTGTGATTTTCCTCTCAAAACTCATAACCACTGTTGAATCTTAGGAAAAACGTCAGACAGTGCAGTATTGAGAGAAATTTTACAAGATATCTGATCAGTAGTTACCAAAATTTTCAAGGCCGTCAAAAAATGAATGTCAGAAACAATCACTATGTAGAAGAGCCAACGGACAAATGACTACTAAACGAGGTGTGGATTTTGGATGGGATAGCCTGGTGTAGAAAAAATACATTAGAAAAAATATATAAATAAGGTAAATAAATACCAACCAAACACACAAAACAAAATCCAAATTCAGTATGTACTTCAGTTAATGAAAAAGTACCAATACTGGTTTATTAGCTGGTAGAGATCTAACATATGCATAGAATATATTAATAATATGAGAAATTGTGTGAAGTATAAGGGAATTTTCTACTATCTTTTCCGTAAATCTGAAACTATTCTAATATACATGTTTACAAAAAATTCATAGTGATTTATATTTTTTTGTTTTAAGCATGTATCTTAAGAAATCTAGATACAGTTTACAGAGTGCAAACTGTAAGTGTAACACTAATGTAGCGTGGTGTTTCTATGCTTATTATTGTTGTGATATTACCTTTACCTTTTTAAGAAGTTTATATAATTTCTTGAAGTATAATTTGATCTATTAGTCATTTTTGGATCATGTCGTTTTTTTATTGCTGTCTTCCATACACAAGCTGATAAGGACAATATAAAAATAAACTATTAAAATGTTAAAGTGAGTTATCCATTGTTTATTATTGCAATATTTAGATTCCTTTAGGCTATCTTGTCTTCTTTGGCAGTAATTCTAATACTCAGAACATAGAAGTCTACTAGCTTCGCAAATATCAAAACCTAATTAAGCAATAGGGTAACATAATAAACCTGATTTTTCTTTATGTAATGGGGAGAATAAAATTAACAAAAAGAAGTATTTTCACAGATTTGGGGTAAATATCTCCTCTAAATTGCTTCAGCATTTAAAGATACATCTCATATCTATTTGTTGTTCTCTAAATTAACATACATTATTTTATGGGTAATTTTTAAAACAGCTTCATTGAGCTATAGTTAAAATACAATAAACTGCATGTGTCTAAAGTGCACAACTGAACATGTTTTGATGTGTGTATGAAATCATCACCACAATCAAGATAATGAACACATTCATCATGCTAAAAGGATCTCTCCTATTAATCCTTTCCTATTCATCTTCATCTCTAAGTAACCACTTACCTTTTTGTTTACTACAGATTCATCTACATTATCTAAGATTTGACAAAAATAGAATAAGACAGCATATTTATATTGGTTTGGCTTTTTTTGTGAAGCATAGTTAGTTTGAGATTCATCCATTTTGTTGTGTGTATCTGTAGTTCATTCCTTTTCATTAAGTAGTATTTCATTATATATATATACCAAATTTGTATTTCCATTTATATTTTTCCATTCTGTTGACTAATATTTGCTTTGTTTCCAATGTTTGACTATTGCAAATAAGTTGGTGTAAACTTCCCATGTTCCTTCATTTGGATACATATTTCTTACTCTCTTAAGTAAACACATATAAATGAAACAGCTGGATTATAGGGTAGGCATATATTTAACCTTTTTTTTTTTTTTGAAATGGAGTTTCATTCTTGTTACCCAGGCTGGAGTGCAATGGCGCTATCTCGGCTCACAGCAACCTCCGCCTCCTGGGTTCAAGCAATTCTCCTACCTCAGCCTCCCGAGTAGCTGGGACTACAGACACGTGCCACCATGCCCAGCTAATTTTTGTATTTTTAGTAGAGGCGGGGTTTCACCATGTTGACCAGGATGGTCTCGATCTCTTGACCTCGTGATCCACCCGCCTCGGCCTCCCAAAGTGCTGGGATTACAGGAGTGAGCCACCGCGCCCGGCCATATTTAACTTTTAAGACACTGTCCAACTGTTTTATAAAGTAATCGTGCAATTTTCATTCTTAACAGTAGTATTTATTTTTTGAAAGTATGTAGGTTAGAGAAAACCATAAGTAAAAATAAAAATATATAGTAATGATATAAAGTAGATGAACCATGTTTCTGCTTACTGATTATATGCTTGAAATCAACATTTCTCAAAGGATATTTTTGATTTCTCATTGTAAATTAACTACACAGTTTTCTAGCAGTAGTATAATAGCTTCAAGTAGTCAAATTATCTTCTCAAAACTCTGTACTAAATTTATAGAAAATCTAGGCTATGGGTGATTGGAGTTAATTGTATTATATATTCAACTATTTGTCAATTATACTGAGAGAAGGGCCAACTGTCTTGATTTCTGTGATGTATAAAACTACTTCTGGGCTAGAAGATCAGTTTTATACCTGATACTTCTTATATGGCTGTAACTCAATTTTCTGTTTCAGTCAAATTATCTGACACAGCAATTACTGGATGTTACTTAATAAAGAAAAAGATTATATACTTCAGGTAAGTATAAGAGAGAAATAATATGTATGAACAGTTTCTAAGAAATGTGACCTAATTCCCTTATATGTGAGCTCACTACATTAGTAAAATCTTAGATTATCTATTTTATATGATGTAATTTTTTACTGTGTGAGTATATTCATAGTGAGAGAAGCTCCAGTTTTCTTCCAAACATGCATATATCAGTATATATTTGATGGTTTAATCTGAACATTAAAAAATATATAAGCAGTGATTCAATTTTTTTAATGACCTTAAAAAATTCAATTTCCAACAGGATTTGGGTCTATGAATCTACACTTAGCATTGAGAAGGTTAATCTCCATTTTCTCATAGCTATAATAGCAACTGGAATATTATTCTGATGGTGAGTACTACAACACAGCTCATGCTACTAATGGGATAAAACTTAAAAAGTCACACTAACAATTTAGATGTAAAACTCCTATCATTTGAATTGAAATTACATCCTTCCTATGTGTTACATAAATCTTTGCAATGCACCACCTGTTTTTGTGGTGGTGTGCTTGTTTTTAGTCTTTTGATGAATAAGAAGTAATTGGATTAAATAGGAAGAGTGGTCTGAAAATCTTTTTTGTAATTTTCTTGAATCAAGGATGTCTTGTTTTTCATAAGTAATTGTAATAAAAATCAAAACAAATAAATATAAGTGAAAAATCATAAAATTTAAAGGGATCTTCCTAAAGGTCATGAAAAATGAACTTAAAATATAAAAAATAAAAAAAGATAAACTTTATTTCTTGACATAAGATCCATTAAGTTCAAGATGTTCTTATAAGCAATGGTACCAGCTATTTAGTTCATCCTTAAAGAAGAGAGGGTCTTGGAAATTTAACTTGCCAACACAATCATTTTTACATTATTAACTGAAGGAAAAATGATGGCTTTTAAAGATTTGTTTCAGATTAGGAAACAAAAATAAGTCAGAAGGAATCAAATCAAGACTTTAAAGCAAATACCTAATGACTTCCCATTGAAACTCTCATAAAATTGTCCATGTTTGGAAAGAGGAATAAGCAGAAACACTGTCTTGGTGGAGAAAGACCCTCTGTTGGAGCTTTCCTGGGTATTTTTCTGCTCAAGCTTTGGCAAACTTTTTCAAAACACTATCAACTTAAACTGATGTTGTCATTCTTTGGTTCCCCAGAAAATTAACAAGAAAAATGCCTTGAGCATCCCAAAAACCTCTTACAATGAACTTTACTCTTGCCCAGTCTGTTTTTGCTTTGACTGAAGCACTTCCACCTCTTGGTAGACATTGATTGGGCTTGTTCTTCAGGATTGTACTAGTAAAGCCATGTTTTATCTCCTGTTACAATTCTTTGAAGAAATCCTTTAGGATCTTGAACATACTTGTTTAGAATTTCCATTGAACGCTCTACTCCTATCTGCAGATGAACTGGGTGCAATGGTTTTGGCACCCACTGAGTGGAAATTTTGCTCAAATGTAATGTTTCAGTCAGATTTGTGCAAGTTTAATCAAATGAGATGTCTATGGTGTTAGTAATTGTTTCTGCTTATTAGTCTTCACTATCTTTCAGTTAGGGCACCAGCAGGATGTATTTTTTTCCTCTAAATTCACATGGATGATCTACCACTGTGGGCTGTATCTTCAACATTGTCTCATCCCTTCTTAAAATGCGTTATTCATTTGCAATCTCTGATTTCTTTGAGGGATTGTCCTCATAAAATTTTAATATAGCATCAATGATTTCACCATTGATTCACTCAAGCTTCAGCATAAAATAGAGGTTTATTCTTGTTTCAGTTTCAGCAGAATTCATGATCTGATAGGAGCTTTTTTCAAGCTAATGTCTTATCCTTTTTGGTGCCTCAAACTAGAACCATTTCAGACACAGTATAATAAGTGATGACGAAGTTATTTTTATGTAAAACATTTGAATCCATGCATAGTTTTTTCTTATAATATGCATTTTCCATGAGCCTTTTGAAGATCACGCCTACATGTTTCAAATTTCTTTTAGTTCAAAATTATCCATTATTTCCTGTAGGGTTGGTGGCATAAAATTATATTGGCAAAATGTCATGCGAGTAATAAATGTGTTGACATGTAAGGAAGTAAGTGCAGTTTATATTTGAACACACAAATCATCCAGACAAACACAATATTTCTTTTGAAGTTTAATGTGTTCAAATTTGCATTACATTTTTCAACAAGTATAAAATTGCTTAAGTGATTTTTGGTGGTAATTACACATTAGTGCCAACTGTGCTATTTCCATTTTACTGTTTATAAATTCTTGAATTTAAAGAGCTAGTTCAATACATCATAAAAATATTTCACTCTGACTACTCTCAACCTTGTTTAACATGATTTTTATGACAAAATATCTTATGATTCTTAAGAAAAAGCATTCTGTCAGTTCCTGTCACATCTTTGTAGGCTTTCCAGTTTGATGACCTATAGTCTAATAAAACACATATTATACTCTAGCCATTCCATTTTAATAATCTTACCTTTAATCTTTTCCCTTTCTGGGGATCATAACGTTAAATATGATTGATAACTAAAACTAAATATTTGAAGTATAATATCTTACGGAAGGTTTTCTTTTCAAATATACTGTATTGTGGTATTGACATATTTGTGTTAGTTTTTAGTCTCAATTATTTTATTAGACATTATAGTGTTTCATCAATAAGAAATAACCATTAATATGTAATTCAAGACAATATAAAATGTGACCTCCAACCAACATTTATTTATGTTTATCTGGGCCATTCACAATCCCTACGCTGTTACCAATCTTCTAAGCAACGTCATGTTTTATTCTTGTTGAATCTCTTCATATCATTGCACAGTAGCACAGTAGTAATTACATTAAAGGGAAGGTTATTGTTGCATTGTGAAATGTTTGAAATATTTGAGCAATTATTCATAAATATTTTCCCTCAAAACCCACTTTTTCTTTAAAGTTTCTGCATTTTTACTAACAAAATTCCAACAGCAAATAAATGCATCATTTAAAAGTACTCCTCAGAAAGGATACCACAAATGCCTACATACATTCTAGTATTTTTTGTTGTTGTTATTCTAGCGATGAATAAGTCTTCCTAGTTAAAAATGAAAACTCCTCTGAAGGTAACAGAAATTTTTTAAAAAACATGTAATATAAATTAAGTATAACAAATCCCAAACCATTTACTGATATAAAAGTGAAATAATCTTTAAGATGTAGTGTTTAATCATACTTTGTTTATGAAAGATAGGATGTAAAATAATAGCCATTTTCAGAAACGAATTATCCGTGAAGATGATAAACTTCAAAAACTAAACAGAAAAACAGTGGTAGTCTTCCATGGCCAAATATGCTAAAGATGGAAAGAAATTTATAAGGATTAGGAAACTCTTTACAATCCTAAAATTGACTATGAAATTACATATAATATAAAATAAATGTAAAGGGCATTAAGAAAAGGGCACAAATATTTTCTGAGTTTTTATTGTATATAATGTTTATTATGTACGATTTAATCCATTGTTTTGGCAAATATTCATATTAGCAATTATTATTTTCTTTAGGAATCAAGCTTAAAAGGTTGAAGTTGTTGTCCTGGGCCACTCAGTAACTTTGATGTAAATACCAAAGCCAGAATTGGAACCCAAGTTGGTCTGATTTAAAAATTATACTTTTATATTATATTTTCATTGAAACAATTTCTAAACACTGAAACCAACCAGCGTCTGCATAGTGTCATGAATATAAAGTGTTTGAAAGTTAAAAATGAAGACAGAATTTTAGTTTTAGGTTATTAAAAAAACAATACTGCAATTATCTCCTGGGGTGAATAAGTAAACAACAGAACAAAATACATGAAACAAGTCTTTTTAGATTCTGGGCAATAAAAAGGTAAAGAATATAACATTAGAGAATGTGGCAAAAATGTGAGCCTTATGATTACCATAGTATATCTCTGGAAATTGCTTTCTGGCCATAGTGTTTTTTAAGTCAGAAACTGTCACAGGTCTGAGACTTTACCTTACTTGGAAACTAACAAGTTAGTTTGCTCTGCAAGATACACACAAGCACACACCTCTAAATGAGCTAACAGACACTATTTACACACAAGACATTCTGTATTAGCTCCCCATTCTTGAATTCCATATGAGATAACACGATCAGAGCTAGCTGTGACCTCAGGAGTTTGCACTACAAGATAGGGACTCTGGAATTATGAATCATTGAGCTTATACAAGAGTTGTTAGCACACCAGCAAAGCCTAACTTTCAGAGACAGCAAAAAAGACTTTGCTCTTAAACGTAAACAACATAAACAATTTATTCTGGAGAAGGAAGGAAAAGTCTTTAGCTTTTCTTCATCACCATGGAACATAAACAAATATCACTGGATTGTATTATTTACTCCATAAGCACACAATTTCAATGGAAAAATAATTTATTTAAATCACAAGAGTAATAAATGATTTTTAACCTCCAAGACATGTGTATCTTTAAGTCATATATAATTCAAGTGTTCATTTGCTAGAAAACCCTGACTATGCAGAAACACGAAAATATTTATAGAGTGTTATCTCTTACACTGTAGATAGGGGAAATTCAAAAAGAATGTAACAGTCTCATTGAAGTAAGGAAAAAATAATTTGAACTCAGGGAATGTGAAGTACCTTGAATTTGCAGAGGAGATGTCCATTGAAGTGGGAGCTACTTTATTAAAAAAGCTTAAATAATCTTCATCTGGGTACTGATGAATACTAAGAAGCACATGTATCAAGTAACACTCCATAGAGTTGGACAAGAATAATCAAGAAATTGTATGATGAAACTCATAAAGGGCTATGAAACATTTGATTTTAGACCAGCCAAAGTGAAGAATCCTTAAAAATCTGAGGCATTCAATTGATGTAGTGGTAAGTCTAAAATAGCTAAGTATAAAGATTTCTCCAAACCTGCATTCTAAGAAATTTAAACAGGCTTCAAGAGGTATTCAAGGAAGATATTATCACTTCCTTCCAGAAGAGAGAATAACATATTTTGAAAGAAGATAACAAAAATAACCACACAAAATAAAACTTGCAATATCAAGCATCCAATCAAAATTACTAGACATGAAAAGAAGCCATAACATAAAGGGCCCATAAACAGGATAAATATAAGCAAATAGCAGTAGACACAGAAATTATAAGCATGACTGAATTATTAAATAAGGACTTTAGCAATTATGTTCAGATATAAAGGAAAATACAGCAAACATAATAAGAGGAAAGGGAAATATAAAAAGTAATACCACATGGCTGGGTGTGGTGGCTCACGCCTGTAATCCCAACACTTTGGAATGCTGAGGCAGGTGGATCACGAGGTCAGGAGTCCAAGCCCAGCCTGACCAATATGGTGAAACCTAGTATCTACTAAAAATACAAAAATTAGCCAGGCATGGTGAGGCGCGCCTGTAATCCCAGCTACTCAGGAGACTGAGGCCAGAGAATCACTTGAACCTGGGAGGCAGAGGTTGCAATAAGCCAAGACTGCCCCACTGCACTCCAGCCTGGGTGACAGAGTGAGATTCCATTTCAAAAAAAAAGTAATACCATGTAACATCTAACATTAAAAATGATAACTAGAGCATATGTTTATCAACTACAACACAAGGGCAGAAGAAAAGGCCAATAAACTTAAAGACTGAATACTATGTGATACCAGATGATCAGTACACTGAAAGATACAGCAATAGAAGCTATTCAAACAGAAAAATAAAAAGTGCTAGAAAAAAAATAGCGTATCATCATTTTATGTGAGAAAGCATTAGTACATATGCATTTGGAATCTCGAAAAAGGGTATGAGAAAAATAATATACAAGGACAGACAATTTTCCATGTTTAATGACAATTATAAATTCACAGATCCAAAATTATGAATGTACACAATCATAATAAACATAAAGAAAATCACAACATTGGATACTGTAATCAAATTTCTGTAAACCATAGAAAACAAAAAAACTAAATTTAGCCAGAGGGTAAGATAATTATACTTTTAACGAAGTAAAGAAAAATTGCCTCTTTCTTGTCTTGTCAAGTGAGAAGTCAATGAAGAAATATTTAAAAAATAATTTTAGAAACTTTCAACGCACAATTCTATGCCAAGAGAAAAATATCCTTTAAGATGAAGGTGAAATGAACATATTTTCAGGTTAAAAAATACATCACTAAGAGGTCTAAACTGTTTTAACTTTTGTGGGCTGAAGGAAAATAAAAAATGCGAACCTGGATTAGTACAAAGGATAAAGAATGCTTGAAATGAATGCTAAAATATATTTCAATTGGCACAGATTTTTATGTTGAAAGTTTCTTTAATTTAAAGATTTATGTTTTTTGACTTCCGGCTTGGCATGGCCAGAAGCATGCTATTATGTTCAAGAAGGCTTTATATCAGAAGTGCAAAATTAGTTCAACATTAGAAAGTTAATAAATGTAATTAAATCTTTTAAGAGGAAACTGATGAAAACAATTATGAACATCTCTATAAAAGCAGAAAAATATTTGACTAAATGTGACAATCATTTAAGGTAAAGACTCTCAGCAAACTAGTAATAGAGGACAACTTTCTCAATCTATCAATAATATCTACAAAGAAGTATAAATACTTTCATATGGTGTAAACCATGCTTAAGTGAGCAAGACTGAAAACTACCCCCATTTCCAAAAAAATAATAACAGGAATAAACAAGAATGCCTACTCTCACTACTTACATTTAATATTTTGTTAGAGGTACTAGTACTAGTTAGTGTAATAAAGAAAGAGAAGAGAAAGCGTGTCTTTTGTAAAGGAAGAAATACAGTATCTTTATTTTCAGAGGATATGACTGAGTACTTAGAAAATCAAAGGGAATATACAAGAATGCTTTTAGAAATAATATATGCATTTGTAAAAATTGGGGGAATACGTTCAATACATTTAACCCAATTATATTTCCATACACTTACAGCATTTATAAATTAAAAGAATAAGATCATTATAATGTTTTCCATAATTTCAAGTACAGAGGAATAAATTTGAAAATGTTTACACAACTTGAAATCTTTAAGAATAGAAATATAGATCAATAGAATATATTAGAGTCCAGAAATAGACCCATCTGTATATGGTTGACTGAATTTTTTAGTAATTTACCAAGGTAATTCAATGTAGAAAGCAAAGAGTTTTAAAAAAAGTGTCCTGAAAAAGCTGGATATTCATATGGAAATATCAAACTTAACCACAGGTTTTGCTTTAGACATGCCAAAAAATATGAATAATAATATACTTAAACATTAAAATTCAATCTATAAAAAAATAAGAAAAGATGGGAGAAAATCTTCATAGAGATAGATTTCTTAGGTAGAAAGTAGACAGTGCTAAACAAAAGAAATAATAAATAACATCTTAAAAGGTTTTGCTTTTATAAAAATACATTAGAACAATGACAAAGCAAGTCATAGGTTGAGGTAATATATTTGGAAAGCATATAAAGAACTCCTGCAAAGCAATAAAGATGAGCAACATTTTTTGAACACATGCTATTCTTGTTTGCTTCACTTGGAGATCAAGCAACTAAAAAGTTATTGTTGGGAACATTGCAGGTTACCATTAGTAGGCTGGTGATGGTGTGTCAAGGGAGTGACATGGATAATTTAACACTAGCATCCAAATCCTCACCTGAGGATTGTATGTAAAAATTACGTCCATTATTTATGCTCACAACTCATATGTTCACAACTGATAATTCATTAGCCATATAGCCACACCAAACCATCATGGAAGTCGGAAAAAAAATCCTATTATAGTTGGAACGGGAAAAACGTTGGTAAACAGTAATCATGTTAATGAAGGAATCAAGCTTTTTCTTAATACATTATTCTATTAAGTTACATAGCTCAATGAATTTTTAAGAATCCACTTTAGGGTTAGTACTCATAATATGCTGTTACCTAGAAGATTTTGGAAGATGCCTTGGGTTACAGATTTTGGCCAGGTTCTAAGTTGAACTGAGATTTAAGGATGTGTTCAATGCAGTTGGATTTATTGTACAAACATATGCTCTTCTGAAGTCCAGAATAAAACTCTCACTGGCTCAACTCAGGAAGTCATTTTTAAAGGCATTATTGGAAGTTAGTTCCACACACATTTACATGTATGAACAGAACTGATAATTTCTCATTATCTGTCTTAAACCCCACCAAATCTTTGCACTTGCTAATTTCTTATTTTTGGACATTTTTATCCACTTGTGCTGCATGAGAATTTTCCCGTCTCAGTTTTTACTTTAACATCATTTCTCATAGACCGTTTTCCTCTGCCTCAGTTAACTCTATTTGTTCCTTTCACTGTTGTCAGAGCATTTGTATACAATTAGGGCATAGCACATCTCTCATTATATTAAAACTGTATACATGCTGAGATTCTTTCTTGATTTTATAACAATTGCCCTAAACTCTTCGTAATTGTACAAGATTCATGTGCATTTTATCTGCAGTTGTCCTATACATCAAACATGGTATTTGTTTAATAAATGCTTGTTCTGTAAATAAATGAGATATGACTGCAGAACAGAATGAAGACATATCAGTTAAAAAGTGTTTTCCATTTTAAGAAAAATTACATGGCAAACAATACCAATGCTAATTCAAAGACACATCTCAATCATTTTTATAATATATTTAGCAGTTTCTCTTTAAACAAAGCCAAGCTTATTCTTACATGAAATATATACAATAACACTTAGAAACTCTATAGATCAACTATAATAAAAATTTCCCTATTTCAGTGAAGGAGGCACAAATTACAAAGTTGAGGAAATGGAGACTAATATTTAAGAAGAAACAAAATGTAAGGTCATTTTGCCAAAAACGCAGAATAATTCTGTTATCTACAAATTCTTGTAGGTGAGAGTGAACAGCAACCTCCACTATACTAAATTTTTAAGTCAACTCAGAGCTTTTCCTGCAGAGTTTTGGAAATCTGAAATGAATAGGAGAAATGTATAAAGAGTGAAAGAAAGAGTGAGGGAAAGTGTTAATAATGAATTTAAATTCATGGTTAATAATAAATATAAATACCTTTGGACCAAACAAGCACATCCTATATCAAGACCAAATCCTTCCAAGTTACTTGTGAAGGCATTTTGAAATGCCTCAAAGAGCAACCTTTAAAAGTTATTTGTAGACAGAAAATACAATATCAACCATAAATTATTCCTTTCTAGATGGTTACTTATCTTGCCAAAAAACTCATTCTTGTAAAACTTAATTTTGTATGAAGTGAAAAGAGAGTTTAAAGCACCATTTATATTTAATATGTTGCTTTTCTTGCAGTTATTATATATCTTCATAGAAGTTGTTGGCAAAATAATTAAGAATTTAAAATTTAAAATTTCCTCCTAATAAAAAGTGTAGCAAAGATTAATTTTCTGCCTAAATGTCAAAATGTAGAAATATGCTTCTCTTTTGGGAAAAGAGGAGCATGAAAACTAGCACTTAATATCTCTGCTCTATTTCATATTTAAGATACATTTTTGCCTGTATTATACCTGGTAAAGAATCCTTTAAAATAACTACTCTTAAAATTTATTAATACAATATGATTTTTCTTTAGCTCTCTTCTCATCTGTCAGAGGAAAAAAGTTTCTCTTTATAAGCTAACAATTAATCTTGCCCAGGTGTTGGAAATTATCTAAATGCTTCTGTATTGAATACTCTACGTTTAAATAATGGTTTAGCATCCCATTGTGCTCATCATACAATTCTGTTTCCCAAATTAATAAAATAATTAATAAAAGTCTTTATTTTACTATAGTAAGTGATGTGATGATTTTGCTCAACGAAAGTGCACGTTATTTTTAAAAATAACAAAATAAATTAGAAAATACTTCTTGTGAACTTAGTTTACCAAGTTGGACAGAATTCTTAAATAATTCACAAGTGCATCATTAACCTAGGTAACTAAACTTTGGAGATCTGGCCTCTGCCCAACTATGTATACTGCCGGTTGGCATTTTCATTTCACTACGTCATGCATCTTTGGAAATGCTATTTCTTTTTATCATTAGGAGAAAGGAAAGAATTTTGACTCACCAAGTCCAGCAGCTAAAAATTACTTCAATGTCTTAACCCATGTGTCCCTCTCACCCCTAAGTATATCTTTGACTCTCAAATCGACTCCTTGTTTTGCCATAAATTTGGCACATAGGCTTGAATGAAAAAATTAATTGTAATGGGTTTGCAATTTTTGCTCTCAGTCTGAAATAAAAATCTGGGGAAAATACTGAGAGAAATGAGCATGGATACTCTTGAATTTTATTATTAATAAGGAACTGGAGCTCTATGTACACCTCTAGGTTAGTAGATAGGACTTTAAAAATAAAAATTTATACTCAGAAAAAATAGCATGTTTTCAAGTCTCTCTTTACATCCTCCCAAGAATGTTGTGCAGTTGGAAGGATGGAGTAGCGATTCCTTGTTATTCCTCCTCCCCAAAGATATGAGAGGAGTAAAATTGTATGAGGTGTCCATTAAATTTTCTGTTGTCCCCAAAGTGTTTGACATATTTCATGACACAAACTAAACACTCAAAAATCTATTTGGCATTATAATTATTTTAAGCTTTCCATAAAAGGCAAAAAGGCATGTTCTCTCTTCATGATGTTTTTTTTTTTAAATCCATATTTATTTGCACACAAGGACATTATAATTCATTGTTAAAACAAGCACATTATTAAAGATGAAAGAGAACATTATTACTATTTACATCTGAACAAGGAGATTGTCCTTGGAAATCCAGGACATATGGTCACCTTAGATACTTTGCCTTTCAGAGGAGAAAAATCAAGCAATGAAATGCCTGGAATCCCGGAAATCACATAGTATGAGTGCACTGAAGATATTTAGCATGAAGATAAGTCTGATGGTGTGAGGACGTGTGTGTGTGTGTGTGTGTGTGTGTGTGTGTGTGTGTGTCTGCATTGGAGGCCAAAGGAAGGCAACATAAACCTACTCAAAGGGCAATCATACGGCAAAGTGAAAAGGTTTCTTCTCTCCTGTGTCAAAAATCAGAAATGTAATAAAAAAGCATATTCAGGCTTAATGTAAGAAAAATATTTTTTCAGAACTACCCAACAGCAGAAGAGGTTGCCTTGCCAGAACGCTTTCCTCATACTTTCAACGCATTCAAGCTGAGGAAGAGTAGGTATCTTTCATGGGTACAGCGGAATGCTTTCTGCAGTAAGTAAGAAATTGTATACATGATTCCTAATAAAAATTACTAAATTACTAAATATCTCTACTTGTTTTTATGCCACTGAGAAATTGAGCTGTAGCAGGCAGCTTAATATAAAATTGGAAGGGGTTAGGTAGTCACAATACATTCAATCAAAGAATCGATCTAAAGCTTGCTTTCTTTCTGTTTTATTTAAGGTAAAGTAGTATCAGGAAACTAGCGTTCTTATCTAATTCCTTTTCTGCTTCTTCAACTGTACTTTAAAACATTACTGAAAGCACTGATCAGGGAGCACACAATCAGGCATTTGACAGATGCTTGCCTTTTCCAAGGTGAATAGCTTTTATAAAAACATATTGTGAATGGCATTTTACCCTTAAAGTGTGGCATTTTAGAGGTCAAAATAGTACTTCTCCTGCTAAAAATAATATTAGAAAGTGAGTCGCACCAAATAATAAACACCTGCAACTGTACATATAGAAAAGGATGTGAAATACCTTTCATGTCAAAGATTCAATTCTCTATTTTCTGTTTTATGATCAAAACCACTAAGCACCTTACGTGTCCAATAAATGGAGTAATACTTCATGGTCATGCTTCAGAGTGTAATCCTTGTATTATTCTACTGCACACCATTGCAAGTAGTTGCTGTATCATTTATTTCCCTTTCCTAAAGGATCATTGGAGGAGATTTCATAACGAATTGTATGCATATTTTGAAAGTATATTATCCCTTAAAGATTTTAAAAATCACAAGCTTAGGCTAAGCCAAAGAAATACAAACACAGTGCAAGAAAGAATTATAAAAGAAAAATAAAGGAGTTATATCAGTCATTGAGTCTGAAAATATTATTATTTTATAGTAAATTATCTGGTATCATATAAGTAATAATTATTCACTTTATGAATATCTTTCCATATAAATGAAATATAACCCTGCATATAGAAAGAAACAGTAACTATTCCACAAAATCATTGTGTTTCCCACATGTAGGTACAGAAAAACCTTTATTTTCATATATATAAAATTATATATATGTATAATAAGCTTGCTTCAGTGACTTACAGAGAGGGAAAGGGGAGAAGAAAATATATTTGAAACACACATAAATACAGATTCTTTTACTTAGCCAGAACTCACCCACTCTTAAGATCATGTGTCAATCCCACTATTAACACATGCTACTCAGCAAACCTGCAAGTAGTCATGTACATTTTAGTGGTCACATTCATTAATTAATTCCAGAAACATTTAAAGAACATTCACTATATGTAGGTTACTCCCCTTGATCCCGCTAACATAAATAAGTAAATATTGGTTCCTGACATCAAATGTTTATGTTCAAAAGAGGAAAAATGAAGCATCGATCACTTACATAAAATGTGTTAGAGTCACAATATAAAAGCGCACATGGATGACAAATGGAAAATAGAGAGAGATTCACTATCACTTCACTGCATAGAAGGGAGGAGAACCTCATTAAGTACCAGTCTACTACGAAGGTAATGAAGGAGTTGAGTTTTTGTTTGTTTGTTTGTTTTTTTTATTTTAATATATACTTTTTATTGCATTTTAGGTTTGGGGGTACATGTGAAGAACATGCAAGATTGTTGCATAGGTACACACATGGCAGGAGTTGAGTTTTTAAAGAAGACTACATTTGTTAGATAGAGAATCTGATAATGTTCATCTAGGTGGAGATAAAGATTATCCAAAGATAGAGAGGTACACCTTATTACTCTATTGCTGGAATATAGAGTGCAAAGCAAAAAATGGTAAATTATGAATCTCACGTGAGCCAGAGAGAGGGCAGAAGAAGAAGGCAGAATAGAAAGGTCAACCCATGGTCCCCAAGCCCCGCAAGGTCACCAAGCTAACAACTATCTACCCACACATACAAAACTTCATAAGAACTAAAAAGCAGGTGCTCATAATACCTGGTTTTAACTTCAAATCACTGCGAGAGGAAATGAAGATTGAAAAAAACAGTCTTGAATCACTAATGCCATCTCTTCCCCATTCCTACAACAGAGGTGTGGTACAGGGAGCATCTCTGGATGCTGGGGGAGACAGAACACAGAAATTGTGAGGCATCGAATACCGTGCTCTCCTGTTAGGAAGAAAGTAAAACCAGACCAAACTCAGCTGCTGCCTGCATATGCAGGGAGCATTTAACCCAGCTCTATCCAGAGGGGAATCACCGACTTCAGCAGTTGGAACTTGAGTGTCTGCAGACCTCATCACGAGGGCTACGGTACTGTGTATCTCCAAGTAAGACTTGAAAGGCAGTCTAGGCAATTAGGACTGCAACTCTTACGTGAGTCCTAGGGCTGGATTAGGCCTAGAGAGAGCAGACTGTGAGGAGACACACAACTTACTGAGATACCAGCTGGGCTAGCCAAGGGAGTGCGGCATCACCCTTTCCCTAACCCCAGGATGCGTACCTTAGGACTTCAAAAGAGACTGCTCCTTCCCCTTTAGGGGAGGAGAAGGAAAAATGAGGAGGACTTTGTTTTGCATTTAGGATACAAGCTCAGCTGGCGTTGTGTTTGGCTGCTTCTTCAAAATCCATCTAGACTTGTGTTGGTGTCCGTTTGAAGAAGAAAACACCTTTTTTGTCCTTACAGACTAGCTTTAATAGGTAAAAGCCCTCCCCTGTGGGTACTGGGGCCTTTCTGATTGCCTCTGAAATTGCAATTGTGCTGGGTTGGAGCCAGGTTATGTGGCTGCTGCTGTGTCTGCAGTGGGGTCCGTGCATTAAGTCTGCCACCAGGGAGGAAGGTAAATATAACTTGCTTGGTTTGTGGAAGGACAAGGTACCTTCAGAACCTTGGTTAGTCAGCTTAGTGCTGGACAAAAGTCTACTTCAGAGACAGCAGTTCAGCCAGAAAATTTGACCATGTATTAAAATAAGTTTTATTCTTGCCTAATTCCAATCTAAAGAGTTATGAGTCACTATATCCGTTTTGGAAGATAATATATTATCAAATAATTTTTGGAAACATTTCTAAAATTATATTTTAAAAATCATATACTTATTAAAATGATTATTTCTCTATATCTACCTACATTCATTCTGTTTATCTTTGGCAACTCAAAATTATCACTTAAAAATTCAGTATCTTTTTACTGTATCACCTTGTTTCCTACTCATAGTATCTTCTCTTATTTCTGTTAAAGGGATCTCCAGCCGCCCAGTGTTTCAAACTGAAAATTTTGTATTTGTCTGAGTCCTCACACTCTTATACTCCTGCTATTCAGCTGGCGTTTTCATCTTACGGATTTTTAACTCAAAGTTAATTTTTAAATGTAGCTTTCTTTTTCTGATTTAATGAAATTGCTTTTTGTCCTTTATCTCCCACTTGACCCACTCTTTACTGGTTTCTGGTACTAGGCTCTCCCTACTCCAGTATATCTTCTATTGTTTTGTTTTGAATTTCCTCCCTTACTTCTCTTCCTTTCTAGCTAAAAACTCTTTGTATGGGTACAGAAAAAAATCCAGACTGACTAAACAGACATTAAAAAAACTAACAGATTTACCTAAATTACTATTTTAGGTTCATCTTCAAGATCCTCTTCAATTTTTTTTTAATTAATTCATGCAACAGTTCCTTTTTGGGTCATGCACTTTCTTGACATTCTACATGTTATCATTACTTGAAATACACTTTCTACTCATTCTCTGGTCTCCAATTTAATGCAAATCTTTTTCTGTTTCCACAGAGAAGAAATGTAGAGATGGTTAATCTTCCTATCCACCATTCCCGATCACACTTTACTTACAATATTATTGCATACATCACATTTTATTGTAATACTAATTTAAAATTTATATTTTCACTAGACTACTATGAGATCAATGTTCAGGTCAAATTTTCTAATTTTTTGTTTAGCACGTAACAGAGATTCTGGAGTTCAGTAGATGCTAAACAGATTGCTTTAATGAATAAAGGGTTTATTTGAATGAGTGTATTAAATGAAGAAAAGCTTTGATAGCTATGCATGTTTAAAATACTTACCTTCATAAGAATAAAAAAAGAAATGGCAAAAACATGTAAATATTAAATAAAAAATTGTTTTTGGAAAATATTTTTATATATTAGGAAATACATCATTTCAATAAAACATAATTTCATTTACTGAAATATAAATGTTAAGAGCTCACTAAAAGTTGTTCTTGACACAGAAAATAAAGTGTAAAATAACTTTATACACGGATGACTTGAATGCATAATATTAAAGTTTTCTTTATGTTACAATAAATGTTCAGTTTGTTCACTTCTTCAGGCTTACACATCTGTCTGGTTCTGACGAAATTGCTTAGATTCTTTTATTGCTAGATATAAATAGCAGCAGAAAAAGCTGAAATTGCCTATTATTTGTTGAAGATTTTCTTTTAATAGGAGATAAAGACTTTTTTTACCCAAAGGCACTATAATGAATGAATGATTTTGTTAACCAATAGGCTTTTTTATTCTTTTCATTTTGTTAGATAAGACTTTGAGTTTCTCATGTTATTTACAACTTAATAGTTTTAAGGAGTAAATATTACAGTTTATTTCTGGCCTTTAGAAGACAACAGATCCCATGTAAGTGTAGAAATACTTGAGAAGCACAGTTTTCAAAATGCTTTGTTATTTCAAAATTATTTATACACTATTTTTGAAGCAAGCAATAATAAAAAGTTTTTACATACTCAAATTTTTCTTGGTAACTTGTTATCAGTAATAAATATCACCACTTATACTTTAGCAAAATAAATCAAGGTTCTTTGATACTTTGTTCATCTGTTCAAACCTGTAAATTTTTTCTGTGTTAAATCCAGCCTTATGCCAACTACCAATTATCACATAAAAGGGTTACTATGGCTGATTCCAGTTGTTCATGGTCTTAGTGTTGTCCCCTTTCTTTGTGTCACTTTGATCATGCTCTCACATGTCTTTGGTTTCTTACATCCTTACTCATTCACTTTCTTTTGGTCCAGGTCAATTTACATTGACTCATCAGAACTCAGTCCAGAATCTTAATAAATCAGTAACTATCTAAATTAGATAACATGATCCTAACAAAATCATTCTTATATAGTAAGGTAAGCAATATGTACTTTCACAGAAAATATTTAAAACATGTAAGAGGTTAAATTGACTTCGAGCCCTCTCAGACCCTGGAAAATATCATTCATATTAAAACAAATTAAATGTTTTTTTTCAATAAGTAGATCACCTAAGCATCTTTATAAGGGGAAATTAATTTGACTTGTTAAAATAAATTTTATTTTTAAAAGATTTTATAAGTCATCAGATTATTAACAGTTATTCTAAGAGAATGATTTTTATTTAGATGAATTTATAAATTTATTTTTATTAATTTACATTAATATTTACACTGAAATTATTCATCATTAATTTTTATTTGTCTTATTTTTGTTCAACAATTTTATATGGTTTAAAGGCTCTCTTAATTGCTTATAATCAAAATTATAGTAATGTTTTCAAATATATTTTGAACAATAATAGTGAAGTTTATTGTACCCAGGTGCTATGGGCTCAACTGTGTCCCCTCAAAATGTGTATGTTAAAGCCCTAAACCCCAGTACCTCAGTGTAGTTGGAGATGGGCCTTGAATGAGAGGATTAAACTAAAATAATGGGCCTAAATCCAATCTGACTGGCTTTCTGATAAGAAAAGAAGTTTGAACACACAAAGAGATACCAAAGATGGGCCTATTCCAGTGGGCTTAAATCCAATCTGACTGGCTTTCTTATTAGAAGAGAAAGTTAGTACACATAAGGAGATACCAGAGATGAAGAAGAACAGGGCAGTGGTAATCTGCAAGCCAAGTAGAGCAGCCCCAAGAGAAACAAAACCTGGCAACACCCTGATTTAGATGTCTAGCCTCCAAACCTATAAGCAATTAAATTTATGTTGTTTAAACCACCCAGTCTGCGGTATGTTGTTAAGGCAGCCTTAGCCAACTAATGTAAGATATATATATGTAAAATTTTGGTGTGAAGGTTATTACTCTTTTTTAGAATATTTGTTTTCATAGGAGATAGTATATGAGAGCATAGGCTTCGTTTGCAAACAAATATAGGTAAAAATCTCAATACAGCTACTTAGTTGCCTGATTTACTAAGACTCACTGAACTTCAGTGAGCCCATTTATACACGGGAATAATTCCAGCCTTATAATAGTGGTATCTGATTATTAAATATGTTTCATATGATAAGATAATTGAAATCATTAATTCACTGTCCATTTTCATATTGGAAGACTGTTTACTTTGGGAAAATTTCTGTTCTCCTTAACCAAAATATTTACCTGCCATTTAAAAGTTATTTTTAATGCCACATTTTCG